>BPTQ01000008.1:302581441-302675420 GCA_019973895.1 Chrysanthemum seticuspe
AGTTACCAGCAGTCGAGGTGGATGATTGAAGACCTGGTTAACTATCACTATTAGGAGTTACTTTGTTTTACTCAGTGTCACACGCATATGACGGTGTGGATAATCTCAAGAGGTGTTAATGTCTCATACTTTGTTTGAGTAGTGAGTACTTAGAGATTTGCTTGAAGCATAGATTCTCGACACCGTTCTTCCATCTTTAAGTGCAAGCTTAAGACACAAATGCGGGGAATTCGACTTCAGTTTCAAGTTTGGTATATCGGGTTTTTCTTCAACAGTGGTCACTTCAAATTGTCTACATATGGGTTGATAAAGATAGTCAGAGAGAGTTTATGTAGCAGTTGATTCTCACAGGATTCACTTGGCTATTTGAGTTCTTCTCACAAGATTTCAAGTTTATGGATATATTATGTTTTGCTGATTCTGAGGTATCAAAACTATTTGGGGGAAGGATATATTATTCCAACTATTTGGGGGAAGTGGTCTCTGGAGACCTTTGGTTTTTGTTACATCAGTATTCAGTTGGAAGAAATGTGAGAAGAATATTTGGAACGTGAGATGATACTGCCTATCGACATCTTATATACAGTTTATGATAAAGTGCTTCCGGTTATATGCACAACATGTTCACTTGATCGAGCTAATTCAGTTATTTCAGAGTTGACATCCACAGAGATGATTAGTGACTCAACATGTTACGTGGATGTCATCGTCTCTACTCTTGTTGGGTACATGTGTACATTATGTTCTGATTAGTTATATGTTATATAACTGGAATGCACTTGGTAAAATGAAGATGTTGATATATTGTTCCCCTAACTAGACAACTGGTCAATCTCGAAGAGTAAGGTGTACATCGGGGATGCACAACAGGTTCATGTGATCGGTCGTAATCAGTTAATCCGGATTTGATAACTACTGAGACGATCAATGTTTCAACTTGTTACTTCGGTGTTCTCGTGTTCTTTAGGGTGCTGAGCTTCAATCAATGAGACCGCTTTGTATTCAACTCTAATTCTTAGGAAAATGGTCTTTATTCGATGTATGTCAGTTTGGGGAGAAGCTACCAAAGATTCAAATTGAGAAGGCTCATGTTCAGACGATTTTCTTAGAAGCCTCGAATGCTTTGGTGGCGAAAGTTTAAGAGATGTTGATTCCTCTTTTTCTACATCGTGCTGAACGATATCTTTATCTCGGTACTCATTTCATCATTCTCTTAAACTAATTCATCTCTTGTAAATATTTATTCGAAAAACAAAATACAAAAATATAAAACCAACAAAAAGAAAATAGAAAAATATAAAACCTTCAAAAAACCCATAAAAATCAGAAAATTTCAAAAATACCAAAAATATGTTTTCACATGACATGTCTTCTGGTATCGATAACATCTGCGGTCTTAGAAATGTCATTCAATAATGGCACGGGACCATAGATGAAGTTCGAACAGGAGGTGTAAATATTCTTTTCTAAACATGTCTCAAAATATGGCTTACAGTTATTTCAGACTGTAACCCGGGTTTCAAATGATGGCTTGCAGTTACTTCAGACTGCAACCCGTGCTTAAACTATGGCTTGCTATTATTTCAGATAGCAACCCGCTCTTAAAAGAAAGGAAAGTGCTACGCTAAACCATTTTCAAATATTTCGGGCACTTATCCTAAAACAATTTGAGGAAAGTATGTCGAAGGACTGCTGTTCCTACACAAATGTTTTTCCGTCTAAAATTCTTCAGAAAAATATTTGTTGTTTTTCAAAAATGGTGGTAAATGAGTTGCTTTAAAAACAATCAGATTAAGAGTTTTTGTGAAAATTGAAAACTCAATCAATGACTTCAGCGCTTTTAATCTTTTCAGAAAATAAGTCATTGATTGAAGGGAAAATGTTTTCAAATTTATATCATTTAACGGACTTTCTTAATTATCCTACGTGCTTATCTGAAAAAATTATAATTGCCTATGTTGAAGGACTAGGTTTCTAGGATATGATTGTTAGGTTTAGATGATTAGAGTTTGAGAAACACATTATACCCATACCTTACATGATCTGATTGATATGTTGGATTGACTTTTATTAGTCGATTGTTGTTTGGGTGTTGTCGACCACCATATATTTGTATGTGTGTTCACTAACATATGCAGGTATATTGGTATATAAGAATGTTCCCGATCCGGATCCCACTAATGAACATGATTGGATGCCGCAAGGAAAGGGTAACGATATCTTGGGTTGACAAATGAAGAAACGGAGCTTAACTGGACTTCTATGGAGAGTTGGCATATATGCAACGTAAGAGGTCTCACTGCATCAGCAAATGGTTTTCTTCAGCAAGTGAAGAAACGGAGCTTAATTGGACCTCAGTTGGCATTCAAAATGCAACGTAAGAAGAAGTCTCACTGTATCAGCAGATGGTTTTTCTTCCAAACCCTACAGCAACAACAACAAAAGCGGCTCATCCACCTAACTAATCTTTGTGCAGGATACCATTTTTAAACAATTTTTGAGTAAATTGAATTAAATTGTTTTGAAAATGAAAAAAATGTTGTTTTGAAAATATATTGGACTAAATTTTGAAAATCACCGGACTTCATGTTATCAAAACCTATGTCACTCAATTATTGACTTCTGTCATGGATTGAGGGGGAGAGTGATTTAAAATAAAATATTTTCAAACGATGTTTCTTCAAAAAGTCCGGATTGTACGAAATAAAGTGGTGATCTAAAGATTTAATGTTATGTCATGGTATGATTTTCTTTAAAACTCAAAGATCTTACAAAATGAAATTTTTTCTGTTCTTGTTTGATTGTGAAACTGTTTTATTTTACTTAAAGATCGTTTAAAATACTATCATACCTGACACTAACAATCTTTAATGTCTAGAGTTGGTCCTTATCTGTCATTTTTCAAAGTTAAATCAAGCCACGTCTTTCCCCAAAATTTTATAAATGATTTAAATCAGTTGGGATCACAAATCTCAAATGGTTTGATATTTCTGATCGGGGTAAAGATCGTGTTTTAAATCTCAAATCTGTTTTAAATGGAATTGGTTTTAGTCCTTTAAAGGCACTCCTGCCTCCATGTGCCAAACGATTTCAATATACATAATGCACATGTTGAGGAGGAGGATTTATCCAAAAAACCAGATGAGTATTTAAACAAGGCCACATTTTCTCCCATGTTTTGTAAACCTAATTAAATCACTTGGGATCCAAAATCTCAAAGGATTTGATATTTTTGATCGGGGGAGAATTTGTGATTTAATAATGAAATTTGATATAATTTGATCGTTTTGATTCAGTTGTGCAGGCGGCTCTCTCATATGTGCTAAACGCTTTCGAATCTCGAAGCACATATTGAGGGGGAGCAAAACCATCGAGGTACAAAAGTTTTTTTAAAAAGAGATTTATAAAGTACCTTGATTGTGTTTTCAAATGGTTTTTCAATTGGTTTTAAAGAAGAATGAACTGTACCAATAGACCGACCATTTTACTTTATGCATGGTGTTATAAGGATGGTTAGGTTAGGTATTAGTTCCCACGATCCGCCAGAACCGGAGGGATCTACCCAGGGACAATCCACTAGATAGTGTAGAGTCCTTAGGTATATTGAAAAAAGGAGAAAAGTGAGGAATGGGAAGAGTGCAGACTGAGACTGAGCTAGTACTGGAATAAACCCAACAAGGTTCTAGTTATGAAGTCTCGGTAAGCACTGAAGGGGTTGAAGAATGAAAAAGAAATGAATGATAAAAGGGTGAAAAGAAATAGCCCTCCATCAATTCAACCTTAGGGCAGAAACCGGGTTCAATTCATATGCTACTGGTGGTTACTAAGGTAACACTGGTATTGAAGACAAGACATCATGGACCCAGTGATGCACTTCACTAAACTTCCCAAACCACTCAAGTTCCTCTTAAAAGGGCTTGTTTCATTCTCACGGGGAACCTACATAATCTATCGACTTTCTCTTAGAGATTGTTGATATTGAAGAAGGAGACCCTCTCCCTAGTCTCCGACACAGGAACCAAATGTGCACTATTGAGTCTAGAGCCAAGAGATCATCCACAATATCTCGTTAGGACACTATATTCTTGAAGACTTGCTGTTTCACTCAATGTGGAAAGTAAGTATATATATTAAGAGTCCTACGCATTATCCTTGTGGTATTGCCAGAACATCCGAGTGATATGAAAATATTCACGATGAAGATGGAAATCCTTCTAGAGCCAACATCAAACAAGCTCTTGGTGGGTGACATGTGAGATTTTGCAAAAGATCAAGCTTGTGACAACTGGATAGAAACAATGGGGAGATTCACTCGTGAATCAACCTTGGTCCAGGAATGGAATTGACGAATACTTTTGGAAAAACCGTTCGATGTGCAAACCTTCTTTTCTCTAGCACGTCGAATGTGTACTTATGTTTTCAAATTCAAAAAGTATCTCTGATTGAAAAAATACTTTTAGAAAAACCGTTCGATGTGCGAATCTCTTCTTTTAGCTAGCATGTCGAATGTGTACTCATTCTCTAATACAAAAAGTATTTTGTTTGAAAATTGATCTTTCTCATAAAACCTTCGTCGTATTGCAAAACTCTTTACTCTAAGCAATACACGATTGTCTTCAAATCAATTTTTCATCAATCAGTGAATCTCAATTCGCTGGTTCACTCACTCCGTGTTGTCTTCTTTGAGACGTTCCGGTTTGAGAACAGCTAGAACAGCTGCGAAACCCTGTCAAGGAGATTCTTAGGAATCCTACCTGATCACAGGCAGTATTTATACTGATCAACGGGGAACCGTGGGCCGTGTACCTCAATTCAACGAAAGTGATCAAAGACACTTTCGTGCGCTTTATTGCTAACTGTCGTATGCAGGTACACCCCAACGATTGCAGCTGATCAGAATTGAGGAGTCAATCCAAAGCCGCATGCTCACAGCATCCACACTTAATTTGAAGAAATCATGACTGGTGCATATCTACATAACCTGGCTCTGATATTTCATACTATGCTTATGCTTCGCTGCTACAAATATCATGAACCAGTAAGGCTTCCGCTACTCTGATGGAAAGATGTCATGATTCAAAAGTGTGAGCATGTCGGTCCAAAAGTCACAACTTCACATGATGGCAACACAATAAAGGGTGATCCAAAGATTTACTGTGGCTGATGATCTCAAAGAAAGCTCGAAGATCATCAAAGATGTGGATCAGTTAAAGGCCTCCACTGAAAGTACAACTCAATGCGGACTTTGAAGTTGCACTACAAAAGCACAAAGATTGTTGAAATGAAGAATTGAAGTCTACGAGCTCAAGAACAAAGACAAGAATAGAATGCTAGGATTCGAAATGTATAACATGGGGTGACCTCCCTTAGGGGGAGATTGTTAGGAATTAGAAAATTCCATAGTGAAGAGTCGGTCACCCCTAATATTATCTAGCATAAGTTAGCTCGTAGATTTGTCGTTAGTTACGTTATTTATTGTTTTATTAGTTAGTCAGTAGCGTAAAATAGTTTAGTGCAACACCGTGGAGGAAGGACGGGTCTTTACCCACTGTATCCCTGATCCACAGGCCGATAGGAGGTCGTGTAGTCTGTAAGTATAAATACCCCTTCCATCCATGGAAGGGGTGGTGCTTCATAATCTAATACTCTACAATTTGTGTAACTCTCTAGCAAGAACACCCTCTCTCTCTCTACTTTCTCTCTCTAAAATGGAAAACATGTATTTTGATCTCCCAAGACCACCCGAATCATCAAACACATAAAAATAACGATCCTACAATTTTTAGTGACTAAAAACTTTTAGACACTAAATCTTTTGAGCTTTTGCTTGCTATAATTTTAGTAAGCAAAGACTTTTAGTGATCCCTTTTCTACTTACTGTTTTTTCTTTAGTGGGAGTTTAAAAATTAGCATTTACTTACTGTTTTCTTATCTTTTGCTCATACTTTTTTTAGTAAGCAAAAGTCATTTATTTTGTAGTGTAAGCCCATAATAATATATATCGACTAACATATCTCAACTCATCTTTATGGCCTCAAGCAGGTTCCTCGGGCTTAGTTTCAGCATTTTGCTGCATATATTACTTGAGTTGGTTTTTATCATAACCGTTGTGACTCATCTTTATTTATTTACAGATAGGGGACTAACATTGCTTACTTGATGTTATATGTTGATGATATTGACTTGATTGATTCAGGTTTTGTTACAACGGATTATTGCTTCTTCGCATCGGAAAATCTCAATGACTGATCTTGGCTCGCTTAATTACTTTTTGGGTATTTCGGTTGCACGTAATTCGGCAGGGATGTTCTTGTCTCAGTGTAGGTATGTTGCATAGATTTTGGAGAGAGCTCATATGGTTGGTTGTAATTCGTGTCGTACTCTTGTTGATCCTGTATTTGATATGATATTATATCGTAGTTATACTGGTGCACTACAATATCTTACCTTCACTAGACCAGATATTTCTTATGCGCTACAACAGGTTTGTCTTTATATGCATGAGCCATCTGAGCCTCACTTTTCAGATCTTAAGCAGATTTTACGTTATGTGCGAGGTACGTTAGAGTAATGATTACAGTTATATTCATCCTTCACTACATCCTTTATTGCTTACTCAGATGTAGATTGGGCTTGTTGCCCTACTACTATACGTTCGACTTCAGATTATTGTGTGTTTCTTGGCAATAACTTACTCTCTTGGTATTTTAAGCGTCAATTGACGCTTTCTCGGTCTAGTGTCGAGGCAGAGTATTGTGGTGTTGCTCATTCTGTTGCCGAGACTTGTTGGTTGAGGAATCTATTAAGTGAGTTGCACACTCCTTTATCTTTAGCTACTTTGGTTTATTGTGTTGTCTACTCGTCGTCTAATCCGTTCAGCATCAACGCATGAAGCACATTGAGATCAATATTCACTTTGTCTATGATTTAGTTGTTGATCAGGTTAGAGTTCTTCATGTACCATCTCGTTATCAATATGCTGATTTATTCACCAAGGGTTTTCCTTTTGTTTTGTTTGAGGAGTTTTGTACCATCTTGAGCGTTTGGTCTCCTCCCGCTCAAACTGCAGGGAGTGTTAGTCGATATATTTTATGGGCTTAGTTATTGTTTAGGCTTACCCCCTTCTAGAATATTCTTTGATCATTATAATTGTGATTTGTGATTAATGGAATGCAAGTCAGTTATTCACTTATATACTTATTACTCTCTTACTTTCTTTTCACACCCGATAGCCGATTAAAGCCTCGACATCTCTAATTTTGTTATATTTTATGTCCTAAAAATTCTACCATTCAATCCAGAATACTTTCCTCTTTATTTGAGATTATTTCAACATAGTCTCGAGCTAGGAAAAAAAATGTCGTTAAATAGGCAGTAGTGGTTCTAATGATGAGTCAGTCGGTGGTGGTGTTGGTGGTTGTTGTACAACTACATTAACTGGTGGCGGTGAATTGGCTTCAACAATCGGAGAAGGTGGTTCTAGTGGTGATAGATTTGGTGAGTTATGCGATGGTGATTAAGCCCTTAAACGCTTATGTGCATTGCTTGATATAATCACAATAAATGCTGTTAGGTGTTATAAATAGACAGACAGATGTATTACTAGGTGTATTCAATTGTTGAAGAGCAAGATGAATCCATTGGTGCGAAACATCAATTTCTTGATGATGTGTTCATCAATTATGATTCATCTTTAGTTTTTATATGATGTTATGTACTTTCTTTATATATGGTGGTTATGCACTATGACATTTGTTCGGAACTTAAGTAACTGCTTATTGATTTTTGCTTTTCGCATTCTGAGATTATGCCAACAACAATTGAATAATAACTAAGATGAACAATAGTAATGAAAGTAGACGAACAAGAACTGTATCAATAAGAGAAAAGTACCAAAAAGTGCCAAAATCTTTTTGGTAGTCCCCTTTGTGGTCAAATTTTCACTCAATCTCCAAAATGGTCATGCGCAACTACTCGACTCCGCAGCTCCACCCAAAATGTGACACGTGTCCCAACTACCAATACACCTTTTATCTTCTCACTTTTCCAAGATAACCTCTCTTATTGAGCAACCGCCGACTACTCAACCGGCGGCTTGCACAACCGGCGGCCAGGATGTGACATAAAGGTACGTTGTACTTTTTGCTTTTTGTACTTTTTTTTATTCTTCATCATGTGAAACTTCAGATTTTTTTATCCGAATATGCAAACCGTTTACAATATTCAGTCCATAATGGGGGCTATCTAAAAGATTTCAGGGATGAGTGTTTGCCGTTGTCGGGTGGTGATGCGACGGCAGTGGTCTACAAGTTAATTAAGATTGGACAGACCATTCAATGATTCTGAATGGAAAACTACGAAAGAAAGAAGCATGTCATATCCAAAGGCTTAAATACATCATGCATGCGTAGAACTAATCTCTTACCAACTACTTATTTAGTTACTACGAAATTTCATTTCGTTTAACTCCGAATTTTTGTGAATAGAATTATTGCTATTAATGGAAACAAACAAATTTAGAAGATGTGAGGAAGGAGAACTGGTAAACTTGTGTTCTTTGGTGCTCTTGATTGTTTCTTTTCATCTGATTTTCTGATGCCTAATGATTGTTTTTTCTCTTTGCGTTTCATATCTGGCTGAATATTTTTCTCAGGTCCTGACAATGTAGACCGTTGATAATCCTGATATTTGAGTTCTTGTGGTTCCTCTTTGGGAGACGCCATTGGTATAGCAAAACTTTCACCCATCTGTTGGGCTTCCATCATGTATGAAATCCGAGAAGACTCGTCTGTTTCTTTGACTGAAAATGAATATTCTTCAACAAATCCGTCACCATTTATTACATGCAAACTTTTAGAAACATTTTGTATCACATAAGATATTGAGCTTAAACATCTGCTTTTGTTCATCATTTCGCTACAGTAGTTTTGTACTTTTTTTTTACTTTTTGTACTTTTTGCACGTGGATAAATGCAAGTCGAGTAAAAGTAGGTTGAGTAGCCGTCGGTTGCGCAATTTTGGTGGTTATTTGGGTAGAATAAAAAGTAAAAAGTGTACTTTCCTTATGACACGTGTCACATTTTGGGTGGAGTTGCGGAGTCGAGTGGCTGCGCATGACCATTTTGGAGATTAAGTGAAAATTTGACCACAAAGGGGACTACCAAAAAAATTTTGGCACTTTTTGGTACTTTGCTCTATCAATAATACTAACTTAAAACAGTATATATTAAAAATATAAAGGTACATTCGGAATATTCATAAAAGATACATTTGGTAAATCCATATAAAGATATATCGGTTTATTTTGTTGATAGAATGTATATTGTCTAGACCATGTAACTTTGGATGGATATGTGACTTTCGATCTACCTGAAAACATTATTTATTTTCTCTTTGGCTAATCATGTTACAAAGTAGATGCAAAGCCTTTACTTTTATAGCGGATCAAAACCCCCACCGGAACATCCACATTTTGATGTTGGGAAGTGAATCATTGATGGGTTGAAGAAACATGACAACCAATGAGTAACAATCCATGGCGTAAGGTGATCAAGACTTAAGAAAAAAAATACACTAACAAGAAATTTTTTTGGTGCGTAAGTGCATACACACATAAAAAAAAAAGAAACATTTAGTTGAAGAAAAATGAGAAGAGAGTAGAGACATATAATGCTATATATATAGTACGGCTGACTATTTTCTCTTTAGAATGTAATCCTCCCTCTATCCCATATTTATTGTCTATATTTTCATTTTGGGTTGTCCTAAATTAATTGTCCACTTTCAAAAATGGATAGGGAATTAGTTCGAGTTTACCATTGATAGTGGAATCTTACAAAATCGAATAAGTTTTACAATCCTCCTAGGCAGTGTATCTAACCGTTGTACTGTAGTATAGACAAAACATGGGGGATTGATCATTCTATACGGAAATAGTGAGGTAGGTTCGAAATGTATGATGAAATAAGCCTAAGGGAGTGAGGGAAGATTATTTTTGGTATTTTATATTTATGTGAAAGCAAGTAAAATCTCGGGTATTAAAAGAGGTTGGTTATAACTAATAATTAAATTAAATTAAACTAATGACAAGAAAAGTAAAGTGGTGAACTTCTTATAAGAGAAAAAACGTATTTACTTAATATCTCACTACTCCCTAGTTAAATCTTATTATGTTGTCGAATTTCCATGTCTTTTTCTAATGCAATGTGGAGTATTCCTTATTACTGGTTGTGGTTTGGTCAGTCTCACGTCTATAGATTAGCCTAAGTGAACGACGCCTATATGATTTGTCAAGCTCACCCAATAACTAACTACGCAATAAGTACTCACCTCAAACTAATTAACCTAAGATATAAGTTATTAGCTAGTCACATTTTAGTGGACGTTCAAGTTAGTATAGTTTTTCCTATCCAGTTTTTCAACTCCTAACGCATACACCATAAACAAGAGATGACAAGACAATAATCAATAATTAGGTTTCATGCAATCCTAAGAAAATACAAAGTTATCTAGCCTAGCATGGTAATGAAAAGAAAAGCAAACAAATAAATCAAACAATAACACGTAGACATGATTGAATAATTAAATAGATAACTTATCTTTTACCAAACATGAAGACATCAATGGCAAAAGATCTATAAAACTATAGAAATTCGTCTAGGGTTTATCCTCCAAAAGTTGCATACTCAATAGTGAAAGCATTGCGAAAATATATATAGATTTACAGTTGTAACGGCGTCACGTTGAGGTTGTGACGCTGTCAGCTCGCCATTTTCTAGGGTTTCGATATTGAACCTACATAGTTGTGACGAAGTCTTGTTGAGGTTGTGATGGCTTCACGTTGAGGTTGTGACGCCATCAGCCTTCTTAACTTTAGGCTTGACGCCCCGTCTCTAGAGTTTGTAGTGAGCACCCCCTAGATGAGGCGTCACGATCTAGCTGTGACGCCGTCACGAGGCCTTCTCATGACGGTTTTCCCAATATTGTAGTTTTCTTCGTTTTTCCATCCAATCGATCTAGAAACTTGTATTTTTTCAGCATTTGCATCCCGAGTACCTAAAACTTAAATAGAACGATTTAGGGAAATAAATGATCACATATGTACAAATTTAGAGGCTAAATGACCCCTTAAAAGCATATGAAATTACACCTTATCAACCATATTACCCTCACTTGAGGTTATTATTAAAAATATTAAATAATTTTTAAATTAATTAGTCAAAGGTAAAAATATCATTCTACAAAAAGTAATAAAGAGAAAGATGTAATAATGATGTTTTTCTTAAAATTATGTTTTTTTCTTTTGTGGACAATTATTTTGGACAGAGGGAGTAAATATTGCCTGGATCTCTTTAGGAAATTCAAATGGTACAACATCGATCGTGCAATATCGTGGAGTCATATGTCATGCTATCATTTTTATAGACCGGTATCATATTATAATCGATTGGTATCTTATTAGTATCAATAATTATCATAAATCATCGTTTGCATATCTTGAGGCATCAATTAGACTATAACGATATATTTCTTAGGAAGCTCTTGACATTTTTACATTCCAAATGCATGATATAGAGACAAATGGTATATTGATATTCTTGGTATTTTTTATTTTGAAGCATGTAAATTAAAAGAGTGCACTTTTGAAGCACTTTTGTGCATATTTAAGCATCTTTCATGAAATTTCCCAATGATAATCTGTTTAGCATTTAAAGAAGCAATTTATTGTTGACTTAGGTGTTATGCTTTATTGATACATGGTAATTACATTAATTACATATAAATCGTAGAAATCCTAAACCTATAAATAGGCTTAGGCTTATTTATATATCACTTACTAGTTTATTGTATTTAAAAAAAAGACTAAAATGATTATTTGGATTGTGGGTAAACAAATTTGAAATGCTAGTTAGCTTACGTAGGGTAGAAAATTGGAATAAGCTAAAAACTGAGTTCTTCTAATAACTTTTTCTTCTAAATAGTATATGCTTGCCTTAGCTCCGCATCAATCTGGGTGTTGCTCAACGGGTCGCCTTCGAAGGAGTTTAAAATGAAAAGAGGACTTAGGCAAGGGGATCCTCTCTCCCCTCATATTTTTCTTCTTGTGGCCAAAGCCTTACAGGTTGCAATCTTGGAAGCTTGTAACAAAGGGTTCTTTAAAGGCATTTCTATAATCGATGATAGAACAGACATTTCTCTCTTCTAATATGCGGATGACGCGCTATGTTTTCAAGATTGTTCCAGGCTTAATGCTAGCAATCAAATCCATGTCCTTAAATGCTTTGAATGGTCCCCGGGTCTTAAAGTTAACATCACAAAAAGTAGACTATTTGGTGATGGTGTCCTATTTCGGATGTGGAGCATGTTGCTGCCTCCATTGGTTGTGCTTTTGACAAATAGCCTTTCATGTATCTCAGGCTTCCGGTGGGAAGAAGGATGAGGGCTAGGGGCGGATGGAATGATGTTGTGGATAGATTTAATGCTAGGCTCTCGGCTTGGAATGTTGAGAACCTCTCTATTGGTGGGAGACTTACACTTGTGAAATCGGTGCTTGGTAATCTCCCAATTTATTACTCATCCTTATTTAAAGCGCCTCAAAAAGTCATCAACCTTTTGGAGTCTATTAGATGTCGATTCTTTTGAGGATTTAAAGACTCTCAAAGAGGCATTATCGGGTAAAATGGAATAGTATTCTCCTTGATGCTAAGTTAGGAGGGTTAGGTGTTGGTTGTATTTTGGCCAAAAAATTAAGTCTCTTATCAAAAAAGAAATGACGTTTTCACACGGATATGAGTGCTCAGTGGCGTGTTCTAATCAAAAGTTTTTATGGGGATTATAGTGGATTTGGCTCTTCTTTAACCCGAGTATAAAAAAAGTATTTTGGACTGATATTTTCAACGTTGTTTAGGATATTAAAAAACCGGTCCCATCCTTTAAAACCTCTTTTCAGTTGAAGGTCATTACTGGCTCAAATACTCTTTTTTGGAAAGATATGTGGTGCAACAATATCTTTTGTCTCAAGGACTCGTGTTGTTCCCTTTACACGACTAGCTTACCTACAAAATGAATCTATCCATGTTACATGTTTCAGTGATGTAGTGAAAAACATGTTAATAATGTAAAGAAAATTAAAGTAAATAACATGATTTTTTCAACGTTTAAATCCTTATTAGACTTAATTCAAAGAATTTGTACCCAAATGTTTGCGGAATAACACTTAGGATTGAAATGAAAAGTTTGATGTAAACTCCTCTCTAAACTCAAGTTAAGCTTGAATACAACTATGCTAAACAACTGAGTTAATCTCGGGGACTTGGTTGTCTTTGGAGGAGTAAGAGTGTTTGTGAATGTCTAAGTATTTAGTGCACAAACTTAACTTTTACTCCACCTTATGATCCTATTTATACACAAGTATAATTGACAACCATTACAATGAATACAAAGATGAACTAAGCTACTTTGAACAAAATACATGTGTATTTGTCTCTGTTACAACATCCTACTTTGAGTAAAGGACAATATTGCTTTCTGAGTAATAGTGATGACAATGTTATGATTCTTAGCCTTTCAGGGTAAGCTTGACCTATGCTTGATAAGGACTCCACCTTATGTGTTTCAAACTTGTCCCGCCTTTCCTTCTGTTTCTAAGTCTTCAGTCCAAGTCTTCTGGCTTCTTTATTGTTGAGGAGGGTTAGGGTTCAGTGAGCTATTGTCATCACTCCCTGAACCCATCACCTTCTTCTTTGGCTCAGGTATCATTCACTGAGTCCTGCCTCACTGAATGGAGAGTCTTTAAACTCCTCCTAAGCTTCCTGAAGATGACTCACTGAGTGACTGTTTACTCAGTGACTTGATTGATGTTTACGATTATACAACACTTAGGATATTTTCTATTCAAGGCCTAGTTTAAGGAAGCTTGGGTACTGAATGAACCCAACAGTCTCCCCCTATTTGGATATAAATATAGCCTAGTGTCGATTGTTCAGTGTAAGTGAGCAAGGGTCTTCTTCTTACACTAAAGATACTTCAGAGCTACTAAGGAATATTGATAAACATAAAACCTCATTTATTCATAATTTTACAAAAGCTCCTATCAGTTCTCAGTCCATCGTATATCCAAGAGCTTCCAATTTCACTTTCTTGGACTTAAGCTTCTCTTGGTCAGGGTGCTCAGCAATCAATTTCCTTAACATCAGGTAAAATTTTGCATTTTTTGGGGTTTTGACATTAAAAGCCATCACCAAGTATGATACGAGAGCTTTTATCCCAGCTTTGTCAATATAACTCCATCTTTGAAAAGCTGGATCACCAAAGAAATCAGTAAAGAAAGCCCAAGCTCGGGTTCTTTGATGACTAAGTTGTTGACAAAAGGAACACCTTCAGGAGGAATTCGATTGCATTCCAATCTAGGTATCTTAATTTCAGGTTCCAGTTCTATGTTCTTCCTTTTTCTTCCTAGTGAGTGATATGGAGCTTATTGAAGGACTAGAGCAGGGAGAGCAGATTGAATTCCAAGTCCTTCAAGGATTTTCTTCAATCTTTCATATCTCTTTCCTAGTGATGTCATCGGGTCTTTATCAATGATGTTATTCTTTTTTCAATGATTGGACCCAATTCATCCAACTCAGTGATTCCAAAGTCTGAGAACTTGAAGGATCATGAAAATCAAAATTTCTTTGGTCATTGTTCCTATAAATGTAAAGTACCGCAGGCTTGGATTTAGGCTGAATTTTTACATCAGTGATAGGTTCTGGCTTCGGTCTGCTTGTCATAGTCCACATATATTGTTCAACTCTCTTCTTTTTAATCTCTGTTAATATTTGAACTCTTTCAATGTGCTCCTTCTTGAGAACCTGCATTTCAGCATCCTAAGACTTCTTGAATTCACCTACTTTATCACTGGTGATATTATTTGGGTCAATTGCAATCTTCTCAGCTTCTTCTTGAACAATCTTTATCACTGTGGTTTTTGTCATTGCTAAATTTTTTGTTTTTTCAACACCCTTCTTCATTTGATCCTCTTTTTCCAAGTGATCATTAATTTCATTGTTTGCCAGATGGTACATTTTCTCTTTTATCATGTAAGGAACCCTGACAGGTTCGTCAGGGTCCTATCATTATGAAGCTCTGACCAGCTTTGTTTGGACTTCAGGTTCTGTTGTAGTTGCAACTTCTTTCCTTTTTCTTTGGTGAAATGGACATGATAATGTTGTTTGTTCTTTAGAGATAGGGGTTTCGGTCTCCTGGGCCTGCATGTCTACAGTCTCTGTGAAAAGAGGTTTTGCATTGATATTCTCCCCCTCAACAGTTGCTGGCATGTTTGTGAGAGCAAGTGTTGTCTCGGGCATACTTTCTGAGGGGGCTGAGGGCTGACCTTTGAAAGCTTGATAGATTTCAGTCATCATGGATTTGATTGCAAAAGTGTCTTGCCTAAGTGTGGACATATCAGTGCGAATGTCAGCCTAAGAAGCTTCAATAGCTGTCATTCATGGACCAAGATTCCAAGCCATGGAAGTTGTTTACTTGGCCCATTGAGCAAATTGCTTTTCTTGATGGAGAATGGTTGTTTTGAGAACTTGGACAAAGGATAGGATACCTTTAATATCAATGCTTTTGACTAGGGTGAGAAGCTCAGTAAGATTTGTAGAATTCTGAGTGTGAGTATCAGCAACTTCAATAACTTTCTGGTTGAGAGATGGATCATCTTTGACAGCGTCCTGAATAGTTTGAAGAGTTGTAGTGATCCCCTGGAGAGTCTTGAGAATATCATCCCTGTCAGTGCGAGTTTTATCCAACATATCCATGGTTCACTTAACAAGTTTGTCAGTCTGCTCCCTATGATCAACATTTTCATCATAATATTTTTATCAATAGAGGTCTTGAGGTCAGCATAAGAGACATCTACTTCAGTGTGTTTTTCTATTGTTCTTCAGTGATCCGAGTAAAAAGTTCCCTTGAGACTTTTTGAAGATTGACCAATTGCCTTTCAGTGAGTGGAAGAATGTTGTCATATTTTCTGAGAACTTTAGGACAGGAGGAGCCAGATTCTGAGCATTCATTGGCCTGAAAGGGAGATTCTTCAGGTTGTTCAGGGTTTGGTGGCGGAGAATGATGTTCTTCTTCAATATTTTAAGGATTTGTATCCATGTCTTTGTTGGAATCGCTCCTAACTCGTAAATGGAACGACATTGACGAGATTGCATTTTCTATCTTTGTTACCTTAAACACAAGGGCTTGTTATGTCATTTAGTTATAGTTGTATGTGTTTAGGTATAAATACCCTCCTAGACTTTCCTAGGAGGGTGAGACTCTTAGTGTAATTTTCCTTTCATCAATAATAAAACACATAGTTCTCTCCCTTCTCTCTATACTTTCTCTCTCTCTAACATAATGAAGATGTTCTTCCATCTTCCAAGACCTCCCGATTCACCAAATCTTCCATATATTCGATCCTAACAGTCTTTTCCACATCAAACACTTCTTCCTCACTTTCATTTTCTAGTTCATCCTTAGACAGGAGGAATGCTTTAACATCTGCAATAGTAGTAATATTCACAAAGGGATTATCCGGCTCCACTTCAGAAGAAGTATTGCCTTCGTTTCCATTTAGGCTCTAGTACCTCAATCTAGTGGATTGGGTTTTATCCACCTGGTACTTAGCACAAGACCCTGAGAGATCAACAACAGTGGGGTTGATTGGTTTCGTATCAGTGGGTGGTTTGTTTCCCTCTGAATCTTTGTCCCAAAGTTTCCCTTCAAGTACTGGTGATGTTTTGCTAGTACCATCATAAGAAATCGTGGTGGTGTGGATTGGTTCCATATCAGCGTGTGATTTGTTTCCTCTGAGTCTTAGGCCCAAATGGCCTTTCAAGTACTGGTGTGGTTTTGCCAGTACCATCATAAGAAATTGTGGTGTTGTGGATTTGTTCCATATCAACGGGTGGTTTGTTTCCCTCTGAGTCTTTATCCACAAGAGTAATTAAGCCCGAAGAGACTGATTTGGTTTTGTCAAAATCATTTGTTGGCTCAGGGGGTGGTGTTACCAAGGTTTCTATGTGTCTTTTTGGTCAGGAGATTTTTCCTCTTTTGAGGCAGTGATCCAGAAGCCTCAAGGCCCTATGATTGGGGTAAGGTAGAGGTCACAGTCTGAGAATTCGTTCTCTTCTTCCTTTTAGAAGGAAGAGGTGGAGACACTAAGTCCTTATGATTGTTTACATTAATCACATGATCCATCAATTTGATTTCAGGGACTTTGGATGGGTCTTTAGTAAAATTTGAGGGACTTAGGATGCCAGGTACATACCTGAATTTTTCATCCTAAGTGTAATCAAAACCCAGTAACCTTTCAAGAGCACAGGAGATAAACCTAGGGTAAGAAACGTATTTCACCCTATTCTTACTCAATATCTTGGTTATGAGATCACTGTAAATGATCTCTCCTATGTCAACCTCAGTCCCAGTGATAAGACAGTAGGCTATCATCTGCAGAATGGAATTCATATGTTCAATGGATGAGTAGTTCCCACCAAGAACCTAAACATAAATGTGAACATAATCCTCCAAGCCACAGGAAAAGAGTTCTTAGTAACGGGGGTTTTGTCCAAGTAACTTGGATTAAAAAAAATCAATTTGGCCTTAACAACCTCAGGGGCAGGGTGAGAAGTATACTTACTCTTTTTTTAGGTAAGGTCAGTGGATGAACAAAAGGTATTAAAATCAAGGGTCAGTGGCCTTTGGCCGTTCATCATAGTAAATTTGATGAGATATTCCCTGAGTGGGCATTGCTTAGTCTCATAAACGGGTGGAGATGGGTCAAAGGCTATGGCAGTACTCCAGAATTCTCTGAGGAAGTTTTTTTAGAGTACAAAGGGACACTTTGTAAAGGCCGTTTTCAAGGGACAATTGTACCAAAACGTCATAATTGTTTTGTAGGCAGGGACATTTTGTGGGTAGTTAAAGTTACCTACAACATTTCTTGTTTGAAAAATCACATTTTCAAGACTCATGTTAGTCCATTGAGGAGCATACAACGATTCCTTGGTATGCTGTCATTTTTGAAAGTTTTTTTAAAATGAAGTTTTATGGCAGAATATCGAGAAATTTATACGAAGATGTATATCTTGGTATGAATCACAAAATGATTTTGAAAAAAGTTTGTTGCAGGTAAATAATAAGAAGGTTTGAATTCTTTTACCAAAAGATAAAGAACACATACAATTGTTTGCTTTGTGAGAGAAATGAGCAAAGTTTGTTTGCTTTGTTGAAAATTTGTGTGTGTATTTTGTTTTAGAATGGGGAATTTATAGAGTGGTAGGGGAGAGAGAAAAAATATTTTGATATCAATTTTTATTTCCCTTTTTTATATAACAGTTATAAAAAACGTTTGATATCCGCATTTAATGACACCACGCATATCACCCGTCATTTTTCACGACTATCAAGGTGAATAGTCGCGCAGTTCTGCAATAGTGTTTTTTTGAGAGGTGACTTCAGCACACAAATATGTTTGTGTGTGTGCAAATTTAATGCCAAGTGGATTGTTGGGGGCCCATGACATTAGATGACAGTTGGAACAAAAACATATATTCTCTTATTAAATATGTTATTCCCAACCTAGAACATTTAGTAACTAAATACTTAGAGTATTTAGTTTCTCATTGAATGTGTCTGTTGTCAGTGTCATGAGTCCCCTGAATGAATCTTCATTCAGTGAGAGTTGTTTTGGGGTAGGTTACTCAGGGATCATTATTTGTTCAGGGACCTTTATTTGTTCAGGGACTGGGTTTATTTAAACCATGTTGAGTGTTGATTAATCAGTGGCCTGATCATCAATATCCAACATGCCCAATTCTACTTTAAGTCTTATGAAAGTGGGTTCATCCAACGGTTTTGTGAAGATATCAGCTAGTTGATACTTAGTTGGGATGAAGTGTAACTTAATGTATCATTTCATAATGTAGTCCCTGATGAACTGATATCTGATATCAATGTATTTGGTTCTTTGATGGAGTACTGGGTTGTTGGAGATGGAAATTGCACTGGTGTTGTCACAAAAGATGGGTACCATCTTGTAGTGGATGTCATAGTCACTGAGTTGACTTTTCTTCCAAAGTACATTTGCACAACAACTAGCAGCAACCACATATTTAGCTTTAGCTGAGGATATAGCCATTGATTGTTGCTTCTTGATGCTCCAACAAACTAGTTTTCCTCTTAGAAATTAACAGGAGCCTGATGTGCTCTTTCTGTCCATGTTGCAGCCTGCATAGTCTGAGTCAGAATATCCTTCGAGGTCAAAGCCTAAACACTTGGGATAGTAGAGACCAAGGTTTAGAGTACCTTTCAGGTACCTAAGGATTCTTTTGGCTACAATGAGGTGTGATATTCTTGGATCAGACTGATATCTTGCACATAGGCAGACTGCAAATTGAATGTTAGGTATTAAGGCAGTGAGATACATCAGTGATCTTATTATTCCTCTAAATAATGTTTGATTCATTTATTTCCCTACAAGATCAGGGCCTAAGGTTTTTGGAGAAACCATGGGTGTTTTTACTGAAGCATAGTCAGAGAGCTCATATATCTTCAGGAGGTTTCTAGTGTACTTCTCTTTACTGATGGTGATTCCTTTGCAGATTGTTTGATTTGAAGTCCAAGAAAGTATGTGAGTTCTCACATCATACTCATTTCAAATTTCTTTGTCATCAGTTTTTCAAACTTTTTACAAAGTTTGTAATTTTTTAAGCCAAATATGATGATCAACATACACCTGGACTAGTATCACATCTCCTTTAGTTCTGTAGACAAACAGTGTGTTGTCTATTTTTTCTCTGACAAATTTATTTTGAATCAGGAAGGATGATAGAGTTTCATACCATGCCCTTGGAGCTTGTTTCACGCCATAGAGAGCTTTTTCAAGCTTGCAGACATATTCATGAAATTCACTGCTTTCAAATCCAGGAGGTTATTGAACATAAACTTCTTCCTTGAGTTTACCATTCAGGAATGCACTTTTGACATCCATTTGGTACACTTTGAAATTCATGTATGTTAAGATCCTGTTGGCTTCCATTCTAGCAACATGAGCAATATTTCCTGATAGTCAATCCCTTTTTTTTTGTTGTAACCTTTTGCAACAAGTCTAGCTTTGCTTTTAATGACTATCCCATTTTCACCTGTCTTGTTCCTGAAGACCCATTTCATGCCAATGACTATAACATCTTTCAGACATTTGATCAAAGTCATGACTTTGTTTATGTCAAATTGTTCTAGTTCATCTTACATGGCTTGTACCCAACTTCAACATTTCATGGCTTCTTTGACAGTTGTACGTTCAACATCAGAGAGAAAATCAACAAACAGACATTCATTCGCTAATGTCTCTGTTAGTTTGGTATCCATGCTTCTGGTAAGCATGCCCTTAGTGGGTTCACCAATGATGTTTACATGTTCAATGTCCTAAGATTTTGTCCATCTATCTTGGGGTCTAGGTTATGTAAAACCTTGAGTGGATGGTTGGATTGTTTCAGGAAGGTGAGCCTTAGTGACTAAAGAGGTTTATCATGGTTAAGGCTTTCAGGTTCTTCAGCTTGCATAATGGGTTCTGTATCATGAACATGCTGTTCATTGTAAGTATCCCCATCAAGGACTTGTTGAGCATCAATGTACTCACTGATGGTTGGTTGAGGAAGGTCATGAGGGATGATGTAGTATGAGAAGTCTGCATCAGCTTGATACTGTGTGGAGGGGTTAGTATCATGATGATATTCATCAGGAGGGTACCTGGATGAGTCATCAATCCCAATCTCCCTAACCGACGTATTTCAGAACCTGATGGATTCAGTACTCTCGTCAAAGGTGACATGGAAGGTTTCTTCAGTCTATTGTCTCCTTGTGTTAAAGACTCTGAAGGCTTTAGAGACAAGAGAATATCCTAGGAAGTATCCATCGTCAACTTTTGCATCAAATTTCTCTAAGTGATCCTTATGACTGTGAATGAATACAGGAGAACCAAACACATTAAAGTAGCTTATGTCAGTAATTCTCCCTTTGAATATTTCATAGAATGTTTTGTTGTATCTTTTGACAATGATGGATCTGTTTTGAATGTAACAAGAAATTTTTACTGCTTCGGTCCAGAAGTGCTTAGAGAGTACTGAACCATTCAACATTGTTCTAGCAGCTTCAATGAGTGTTCTGTTCTTTCTTTCAGCTAATCTATTTTGTTCAAGGGTATAGGGAGAAGTGAAGTTCTGAGAGATTGCTTTCTCATCACAGAAATACTCAAGGTCCTGATTCTTGAATTCCGTTCTATTGTCAGTTCTGATTTGTTTGACTTTAATGTCATTTTGGTTCTCAATCTTCGTGACAAAGGACATGATTATTTCAGTTGCCTAACTTTTCTTGGTGAAAAAATAGACCCAATTTATCTTGAGTATTCATCTACTATGACTAGGGTATACTTCTCATGATGAATTGACATTGGACTGATGGGTCCAAAGAGATCCATGCAAAGAAGATGAAGGTAGCTTTTGATTGAGAAATGTTGTTTTGTTTTAAAGGAAGCTCTGTGATGTTTTCCTTCTTCACAGGCTGAGCAAGGTTTGTCTTTTGCAAACACAAAAGATGGTAAGCTACGAACTTTGTATTGTTTTGCAAGGTTGTTTATGTTTTTGAAATTCAAGTGAGACAGTCTTTTATGCCAAAGCTTGTTGATAGTTTCAGTGGCTTTATCAAATAGACAAGTCCTATTTTGAGTGAGTGTTGACATATCAAGAACATAAACATCCTCTCTTCTAGGAGCTATCAAAACAACTTCCTTATTAGCATTGAAGATTGTGCCTTACTTATCATCAAAATGAACTATGTATTTAGCATCACATAGTTGACTGACACTGATGAGATTGTATTTTAGACCATTTACATAAGCTATTCTAGAGAAGACTATACCACCACAGTTTATTGAACCATACCCTTTAGTGATACATGATGAATTATCAGCAAATACTACCTTGGGTCCTTGTTCTTCCACATATTTGTGCAGATATTCCTTCGCATCATTCATACTCCTTGAGCATCCACTATCTAGATGCCAAATTGGCTCCTTGGTGTGTCTATGCACAAATAACAAAGTGGGTTAGTTTCTATTGTTAACCCACTTTCTAGTGGTTTTGGCTTTGTTGGTTTGAGGTATTTTGTTCTTTTTTGAACCATTCAATTCATTCATGGTCAGAGGTTGAGTGGACAGTGCTTCCACATGTTTTGCATTTGGAAGCAGATGAGGATTTGTTTGACTGATATTGTTCAGTGGTCCATCCTCTTCTGGCATGAATGGTCATATCATGTCCTGATATGTCATGAGAGGGGTCTCCACAAATCTCACAGCAAGGATACATGAGACAGTCATCAAGGTGATGGTCATTGAATCCACAATGTGGACATGATGGAAAAGGCTTTGCCTTTAGTCTTTGAGTCTGATTTGAATGTGAGGCATACTTAAAATCATGGGCTTTGTAGTTTGTTGATGCATTCAGGGAGACAGTGTGAGGTTTGTGATAAAAGGTTATGTGATCTTCATTTTTGCATATGATGCAAAAGAGGATTCTATAGCAATCATTAGTTGAGTGATTTGTGTAATTGCATAGTTCACATCTCTGTTTTGGTTTTGGAGTTAGTTTTAGTTTGGAGGTACTTGAGGAAGCTAGTTTGGGTTCATTGTATTTTGATTCAAGTGTCATTTTCGATGAATTCACCTTTTCACTCAGCTTCTTGACAAGTTCAGCAAATTGATCATATTTTCAATCAGTATCATTGGTCTTTTCTTCAGTATGAACTGAATGAGTGGAAGTTTCAATATGAACAAAAACTTCTTTGTTTGGAACTAGGTTAGGTCTTTTCATGATCGTTTCACCTAATCCTGACTTCTCTCTTGGAGAGTGTTGTGAGTAGGCTAAGGGTATGAGTCTGAACTTGGTACAGCTCCCTGAAGTACTTTCAATGGAGGTAATGGTGTTTGAGATTATGATTCATAATCATTGACAGACTCAGTGTGACTGAGTTCATCAGTAAGTCCAAGCATATCTTTTATTGCCTGACTTTCAGGCTCTAGTATTTTACCAGTGTTGAAGTTAGGTAACTTACTGTCTGGGTTGACTCTTTCAACGCAGTCACTGGGCTTTGGTTTCATTTCTTGTTCAAAAGATATGTCATCAGGTGTGAATGCCTTTTCACTTTGATCCTTGTTGGAGGAATCAGAGAGTTGACCACTTCATAGTACTCTCTTTTTAGTACTATGAACTAGATCACTAATGCATTCATAAACTTTATGATTCCTATTAGTCCATTTCTCATTTATGAGTTTTTCTTGCTTAAGTTGTTCTTGAAGAGTATGATTTTGTTTCACAAGCTCAATATTTCGAATCTGAAGTGTAAGAGACTCTAGTTTGGCTTATTTTAGTGCAAGTAGACCATCTCTACACTTATTTAATTTCAAAGAAAGTTTGTTATATTTTGAAAATAGGTTTAATCTTTACTCTTCGACATACTTAAGATCAAAATTTATATAACTCAAATAAGACTACCAATTAAAATCTTCATCCATAAATAGTAAAATGTTTACCTTTCTCATGGTGATGTTGACCCATTCTCCATTCCTTACATGACTCTTTCCAACTGTTAGTTTTTCACCTTTTGAAAGTGCCATCAGCGTAGTGACTCGAACCATTTCATCATCTGAAGACATCTTCCTCGTCCTAGTAAAAGGTTTCAGCCACTAGACCTTTATTTTTTGCCTGAGAAGGTTTAGTGATGGGTGTTGTTTGGGAAGTGGAGGGAGTTGCCTCAAGAAGTGCAAGTTTAGCTTTAGCTTTTCTATACTTAGCTTTAAAATCCTTTGGACTCTTCTGTTTAGTTTTATTTTGAAAATGTTGAGTGGCATGAAGTAGTTTTGGTTGAAACTTGCTTGTTTTTTTATGAGAGGTTAGACCTGAAAATTTGTGTGAGGGTTATGAAGTTGTTTTTAAGAAACAGTCTTTAGCAAAATGACCTTTTTTACCACATTTAAAACATTCAGTGCTTTCATTTGATTTAGTTCTTGAGAAATTAGTTTTATTTTTATAAGAAAACATTTAGAAATATCAAGGAGTGCCTTTTCTTGAAATTGAGTTTGTAAATGATTTAGGTACTCCCCACTAGTTCTTTCATTAGCCTCATCATAAGAGTTTTCTTGAAAATCCTGAACAACACTATTCGAGAAAAAAATAGTTGATATGGGTGTAGCAGTCAGGGTCTTTTTGGTCTCTTGAGCCTTTTTGGAACCAGGGTATCTCTTAGAAACTAAGTTGTCTTCATTGACAAACTTCCCATAGATTTCAGAAAGCTCAAGGTTTTGTATGTGGTTAGCATTTCTAAGTCCCTGAGAGAAGCTTAACCACTTCTCATGAAGACTATTGACAAAACCAACATTTATTTCATGTTTGGACAAGCTGACACCATCATTGGACAATTCATTTAGTAAGGTTTTGTAACAGGTATAGGTCTTAGAGAGACTTTCAGAGTCTTTGGCTCTAAAAGTGTTATACTCAAGTTTCAGTTCCATGATCCTGTTTTCCTTGGTATCTGAGGGACCTTTAAAGCTGTGAACCAAGTCTGTTTAGTTGTATCATAGTTAATGACTGATTCCATTATATCGTCCGGGAGACAAGATATAATGATGCTTTTGAGGCGTTGGTCATGATTGACCAATTCTCTCATCAGGAGTCCATCGAGCCTTAGTTTTGGATAAACCTTCAGCAGTTTTAGGGATAAATGGGCCTTCATTAATGCATTTAATGTAATAAGGTTCAATTCCTGTTAAGTAGCAAAGCATGCGCTTTTTCCACTTATTGAATTTTCCAACTTCAAGTCGAGGAGCAACAGTTGAATAGCTTCCTCCCGTTTTGTCGACTAATTGGGGTACATCACTTTCAGCCATGGTAGGATCTGATTTAAAAAGCGTTTTGAATGGTTTATAAAACTTGTTTTTATAAATCAATACCGCTCTGATACCACATGTTTTTTCCCTTTATACGAATAGCTTAACTACAAAGTGAATCTATCCGTGTTTATGTTTCAATGATGTAGTGAAAAACTTGTTAATAATATAAAGAAAACTTAAAGTAAATAACACGAGTTTTTCAACGTTTAAATCCTTATTAGAATTAATTCAAAGAATTTATACCCAAGTGTTTGTGAAACAACACGTGGGATTAAAATGACTAGTATGGTGTAATCGCCTCTCTAAACGCAAGCTAAGCTTGAGTACAACTATGCTAACCAACTGAGTTAATCTCAGGGACTTAGTTGTCTTTGGAGGAGTAAGAGTGTTTGTGAATGTCTAAGCCTTTAGTGCACAAACTTAACTTTTACTCCACCTTGTGATCCTATTTATACACAAGTATAGTTGACAACCGTTGTAATGAAGACAATGATGACCTAAGCTAGTTTGGACAAAATACTTGTGTATTTGGCTCTGTTACAATATTCTACTTTGAGTTAAGGACAATAGTGCTTTCTGAGTAACAATGATGACACTGTTCTGATTCATAGAATCAGGGTTAGTTATTTGCTTGATAATGATTCCTCCTTATGTGTTTCAAACTTGTCCCGCCTTTCCTTCAGTCTCTAAGTCTTCAGTCTTCTTTATTGTTGAGGAGAATTGGGGTTCAGTGAGCTATTGTCATCACTCCCTGAACCCATCACCTTCTTTTTTTGGCTCATGTATCATTCACTCAGTCTCGCCTCACTAAATGGAGAGTCTTTAAACTCGTCCTAAGCTTCCTGAAAATGACTCACTGAGTGACTGTTCACTCAGGGACTTGATTGATGTTTACGGTTATACAACACTTAGGATATTTTTTATTCAAGTCCTAGTTTAAGGAAGCTTGGGTACTGAATGAACCCAACAACTCGTTCCCTAGGCTTTTCGCGCTTGAATTGGATCAGGATTGTAAGGTCAAAGATATGTGGTGCTCTAATGAGGGTGTTTGGGGTGGTAATTAGAGGTGGCAGTTATCTCCTCGTGGGAGGGATGTTAGTGACTTTCATTATTTATTGGCCACTATTGGTAACTTTACTCTTGGTGGCGATCAGAAAGATGTTTGGCCATGGTCTTGGGATACCTCTAGGATGTTTAACGTAAAAACTCTCTCTATGATTGTTGAAAAGTTTTTTCTTTCAGGTTGTGAATTGGGTAACTACCATTTGTGGAACTCATTGGTTCCACGAAAGGTAAATATATGTGTGTAGCTTGCTTCTTTAAACATGCTGCCTACTCGGACGAATTTAAGCTCTCGTGGTGTTCCATTACCATCCATTTTCTGCCCTTTCTGTGGTTTGGTTAATAAAGACCTTGAACATTGTTTGATTAAGTGCTCCAAGGTGTTCCCGATTTGGAGGAAGATTTGGAGTTGGTGGGGGCTTCCTTCCCTTATATATTTTCCGTCGTTCTCCATCAAGGATATTGCTCTTGGGAAAGTTGGATCCATCAGTTGCACCAAAATGAACAAGATTTTACAAGGTGTGTTTCATTGTGCTTTGTGGTCTGTATGGAAGCGGTGAAACAAATTGGCTAATGCTCAATCGGGTGCCGTGGAAAGTGTTAAAAACGAAGACATTTTCCCTTCGTTCAAAGGATCTCTAGGGACTGGATCTCGGCCCGCCACAATTCGAATGCCCTTATCTGGAACCGTTGGATCGCGAAGCCTTCTAACTTATTTATGTAATTGGTCCTGTTGTTTGTTTAGACTTAGGCAGTTGGGGTTTTTTTTTTTTTTTTTTTTTTTTTTTTTTTTTTTTTGTATATTCGATCCTTGTATCCTTTTTGTGGCTTCCTCAGACCCACACTTCTAATGTTTATATCTTCTTGCCTTTCAAAAAAAAGAAAAAAAAAATGAATGCAAGGCAAAGAAGTTAATGGTTAGAATGAGTGATATTACAAGGATAATTACACAACTCAAAGTAATTCAAGTACTTTTGTAGATGCCTACAAGAAACCCAATTGAATGACTAGTGCGTGTTTTCATGTAAAATTAGAGCTTTGGAAGGCAAGGCCGTGTCATGAATTGTTGAAATTTTTGAAGGTTCTGTGCAAAATTATATAATGAGGTAGTTCGATAAGCAATGTTATAAAGGGTCACCACTTATAATATATAATGCAATTAATTATCAAAACGTTCTAACATATTACCCATTTAAGATATTTTTTCATCAAAATACTCGTTTCTTCGTTTATTTGCGACATATTTTAATTCTTGAAACCCAATTAGACCCGTCGGGTTTTAAGTGACCCGAGTCAATCCGGTTCTCGAAACCCGACTGGGTTGGGTCTTTTTCATGTTTTTTTGTTTTTTAAATAAAACAAGTTATTTATGTTTATTTGCGACATAATTTTATTTTTAAACGTTATTTTATTTTTAAACGTTATCTTTGTTGTTAAATATATTTTTAGGATGGATTAGTCATGATTTATATATACTTCTTTTTCTTTTTCGTATTGTTGAATTTTTTTATTTTTTTTATTTTATAGAAAATCGGGTTGACCCGGTTGAACCGGTAACCCGGTGACTCGACCGGGTCAGTTTAAAACCCGGATTTCAAAACATTCGTGGTTATACATTCACAACAAACCCGACATAACTCTTATCCATTTATTCCCAAACCTTCAACTCAAATATACCTGATGTTTTAAGAGAGATTTTTTTATTTTGTATTTTAAATCTAATGTTTTTATAACACCAAAACAAGTTGATATCTCATAAAAACCTGAATTTAATTTTGGATGTGATAACTCATATGTAGACCAGTACTCAAAATCTTCTAGCCCAAACTACATCAACAACTAGTATAACTATAAGGCTTTTATAACATCAGCCCAATCACTACTTTCAATCCCATTTCAAACCATCTGATAAACAAAAAAGGTCCCAAAATGTCAATAGACAAAACTATAAGGACCAAATCTAAAAATAAATACATTGTTTTCCATCAAAGATCAAACACTCATTTTAGCTTTTTTTCACCGGCGGCGACTTCAAATCACCGGACTGTCATCATTTCTACAAAGCTTCAATCTTTATATAATGGTTTGTTAAATCATTCAAAACCCATTTTACATTTTTTACCATTTCAATTCATTTTATATATTTACTGTTATTTTTATGACACTTAAATAGTGATAAATTGGTGGGTTAATTTGATTGTTTTTCAATTTTATGCTTTTGGGGGCTGTGTTTCTGTGGTCTTATATGAAGCACTCCATGTGTTTGATGAAATGTCTCATTTATAACTTACTGAATATGAAATAGGTTGATGTGTTTCTTAGTGTTGTATTTAAGTTCTAAGACTTGTTAAAAAATACTATTAATGTGTCTAATTGATTGTTCGTAGAGTTTTTGGTTTGCTGGTTTGTTTGTTAAATTCTTGTGTTTTATCTATATCTTTTTGTGCAAGTATGCGTTTGGTAATAGGGAGCTGATTTTTTGTGTTTTATGGCGCCGTTTAAAATTCATTTGAATATCAGTTAGTTAGAAAGTAAGATACTAGAGATG
The DNA here is from genome assembly GCA_019973895.1 of Chrysanthemum seticuspe. Lineage (NCBI taxonomy): Eukaryota > Viridiplantae > Streptophyta > Magnoliopsida > Asterales > Asteraceae > Chrysanthemum > Chrysanthemum seticuspe. The sequence goes on from BPTQ01000008.1 coordinate 302,610,025, forward strand.
CTCGTACTCGTGTTTCAGCAAATTATACTAAAGATGCTTATCTGGAAGTAACAAGCACTACTTATACTAAAGATGCGCGTACTCGTGTTTCAGCAAATTATTTTCAATTTCGTATTTACGTATAAGTTTAATCTTATGAATGAGGTTTAGCTTATCTGATTGTTAATGAAATGTCGGAGTAGTGTTTAGGCGATGTTAGTATTTCAAAAAAATTTAGCCTTGAAATGCGATAGAATAGAGCAGAATTGATGGATATCAAATACAAGTCTTGTAGATGAAGATGGATTGTAGTCTGAAACTAGAGATACAATAAATACTATCACGATTATAAGTTAAGCATGCCTATATAAGACGATTTGCTTGTTACTGCATGCTGCGTCTTCTATGGTTGGTTTTCTAAACGTTGTCCTTTATATCTACTTTCCCTTTGTGTACGCCCTTTTAATCTAGAAGAAATAAGAAAACAGTTTATGCTATTTGTTCAGTAAAATACTTTGTTATTTGCTTGGGGGGAGGGGTGTGCTAGTCAACAGTGGCTTGGGGGGAGGGGTGTCTAGATGTTCTATGGGTATTTTGGATGTAGAACACTATTTTTAGGGTCATATGTTACCCATTGAAAAGTATGGCCGCTTTTGTCAAATTTAACAATACTTCTTTCTGTAAATGATCCCTTGCAATTATCATGACATTGTTATTTACATGTTCATCATAGCTAATCCTACCAGTCCTTTTCAGGTGTAAAAGGTCGTGACCACTTTTATGCTGTCTAACTTCACTGAAGAATCAGAGAGAAGCCAAGTTGCTTGATCATTGCATGTTGCAAAGAATTCACATAATCACTCTGTTTACATAAATATTTTTTTCTAAACTGCCTAATTGCATGAGTCTTAGGTCATACTAAAACCATCCAAACCATGAAATCTTTTGCACTACTTAGATCCATTCGTTTACGTGCCACTCATCGTGAGATTACAGGCCCTCTCCAATCTCGATATTTTCAACCTGATTTTGTTCCAGCAGATCCCAAAGCCAAATCTAAAAAATACAAATTACCCCCATCTTATGACCCATACGGGCCCAGACCTCCACCTTCCGAGAAGATCATCCAACTTGCTGAAAAAATCGCAGCCCTCCCGCCTGAAGAACGTATGCAAATAGGTCCCACTTTAAGAGAGAGGCTAAGGCATCCTAAGATGCAGTCAATTTCCGTCGACGGGGTGGACTTGGGTGCCCAAGGTGGGTCAGGAGCTGGAGCAGCTAAGGCTGAAGAGAAGGCTGAGAAAACAGCATTTGATATCAAGTTGGAGAAATTTGACGCATCTGCTAAAATTAAGGTGATCAAAGAGGTCCGTGCTTTTACAAGTCTTGGATTGAAGGAAGCTAAAGATATGGTTGAAAAAGTCCCTGTTGTGATAAAACAAGGGGTTAGTAAAGATGATGCGAAGGAGATAATAGAGAAGATTAAAGCTGCGGGTGGTGTTGCTGTGATGGAGTGATGCTTGAGACTCCGTTACTTCTTTAGTTTAGTATTTCTTGGCATAATTTCGAATATAATCAAAACATTGTTTGCCAGATCGGAATTTGGTTAAAGATTTTGAGTTAGGATTATTACCCTGAAAAAGTTATGTTTTTAATAATATTTGTACGCCCTTTATATCTTGTGGATTTATGCAGCATATTATGTGCACAAGTTCTTGAGTTTCCAGTTAATCTCTTCTAAGATGTTGATATTTGGTAAAATTACTAATCTGTTGGCACATGATCTGTATTGGACATCTGTGTTTATATTTAGGCATTGTGTTTTTGGCATAGCTGGCAATTTCAACCAATTAACTTATGAATCAGTTGACTTGGGTTATGTGTTAACCTTAACGGGTCAAAGAAAATAGTTAGGGGTTGAACGGGTGACACATTTTGACAGTTTCCCTAGCATTTTATTCAGAACTAAGACGTTAGCTGAAATGCTGCATTATATATGTCATCCACAAAACTAAATTATCTATAAATAGGTTCCCCAATATTTGAGTGAGAAAGTGTTCATGGTAAACCAACCTGCACCAAACATTACACATTTTGAACCATACATATATTCACCTGTGCCATCTTTATCTATGGGAGTGTTAAGATGTATGTCAAAAGTAATCACATAGACATCATTTTCTATTTGATAGAGACATAGTAAGATTCAAATTCTGATTATGAAAAGTAACAAGTATCTGCAATTCAAATTCCAATTATTCACTGCAATAATAAAGGTGGAAACACATATCCAAACACCACCTATAATCCTGTGCCGATTACCACATAACATAAATGAACTATACCCAGTCCCACACACCGAATTCCATAATATCATTTTAGGAATCATGAAGAAAGTCTATTAAATTCATGATGCTTCATACAATCATAATGTAGAAGCGCTAACATAATCTAACTGTTTCAAAAGACTGAAGCTCTCTCTCAATGCAATACAAAAGAAAGGTTCTTGGTTTAAACTACACCATGAACAACAATCACTAAGAGAGACTACAAAAGGGGCAGAGTCTAATATCGTTAGCCCATAAAACAAAATACATTAACAAAGATCCTAAACAAACATCACCAATCATAGACAAGAGGTAGACGAACCGTCCATCATACTTACCTTGTTCATCAACCCTTTAATTTCACTTTCCAGTTTCGCTCTCATCTCTGGTGACAAAGTATCACCTGCTTTTTCCATCATTAACGTCATCATTTCAAGATTCTTTTTTATACCAGCAAGATCAGGTGTCTCTCCATTTTGAGGCGGTTTCAACCCCAAAGGAATCTTTTTCAAAGATGATTGATGAGTTTCATCAAAACTTTTAGCTTTCTCCATGTGTATAGTCTCAGCAGCATTTTGAGGCGGTTTCAATCCCAAAGGAATCTTATTCAAAGATGATTGATGAGTTTCATCAAAACTCTTAGCTTTCTCCATGTGTATAGTCTCAGCAGCATTTCCATCAAAACCTTTAGTTTTCTCCATGAGTATATTTTCAGCAGCATTTCCATTCAAATCTGGTATTATGGTTGAACCACTAGTAGCTTGTGGATCAATGACAGGGGGTGGACTTTTGATGGGAGTCTTGAATCCAATAACGGATTTAGAATCCGAGAGATGCTGAATTCTGTAATTAACAAGAGCCGGTCCAAAAGGTTGATCGTTTTGTAGACCCCAAAAAGCCTCACCAGCACTAGAAGAATCAAGAAACACAACTTGACCACTCATTTTTTCGGTCAATACCTCAGTCTCTGATTCATTTAATGGCCCATATTTGCAAAATACTGTATTTAGAATTTCTTTAGGTGGCAATGGATGGTCGGGTGAAAACTTTAAAAGAAAAGCAGTACCCTTAACTTCTTCATTACCTTGCTGCACTTTGTTATAACTGAGATCGATACACGCTACACCTGTTTCTTTATTTTTATTACTTCTCTTGACATTTTTCAACTCGGGTCCATTTTCATTTGAATTTGGGATTATGGTTGAACCAACATTAGCCTGCAAGTCAATGTTTTTCCTCTTTCTTCCTCTCTTCTTTGGCTCATGACTCACACCAACTGGAGCAAGACCGGCTGGAAAAAGACCGGGTGGAATAAGACCGGCTGGAAAAAGACCAGCTGGAGCAAGACCGGCTGGAAAATGGCCAGCTGGAACAAGACCGGCTGGAAAATGGCCAGCTGGAACAAGACCGGCTGGAAAATAACCAGCTGGAACAAGACCAGCTGGAAAAAGACCAGCTGGAGCAAGACCGGCTGGAGCAAGACTGGCTGGAACAGGACCGGCCGGAGCAGGACCGGCTGGAACAGGACCGGCTGGAGCAGGGCCGGCTGGAGCAGGACCGGCTGGAGCAGGACCGGCTGGAGCAAGACCGGCTGGAACAGGACCCACCTGAGGCACCCCATAGTTTCCTGTAAAACATGGTGGGGTTGAACCATATAAATTTGCGAGGTGAAACATAGCAGCTTGATTTAATCGTTCCACGTGTCCATTCATGTTTGGGAGGGCATTAATGTTATTATTCGAAGCAGGCATACACTTATTGTTTTCTGCATTTTTCTTTCTTCTTTTAGGCTCAAGTTTACAGGGAGTCAGTCCAAAATTTAAGAAGGTACCAGCTCCGTTATTTTGAAGCCCTTGATTTGCCATCACCTCAGTTCTCTTGTTAGCCATTGATTGAGGTTCAAGATTATGAGACCCACCATTCTGAAAGTCTAAAATCATTGACCCACGATTCGGATCGGTTCCTAACTTTGGTGAAATGACAGATTTATCCTTCTTTTTTGTCCCCTTCTTGGTTGATGTGCTATCTTTTCCCACCATATCAACAGTTTTTTGCATTCCTGGTCCCTGCAAGATTTGGTGAGTTTGATTGATGACGATCTCATCCTTAAAAGCCCATTTCCTGAATCCGGTTATAAACCGTTCAACCCACTCAAAGTTTTTACTTTTATATGGTAAAGAACAATCTTGACCTGCATATTGAAGCTCCAAAAGCACATCAGATGAACATACATTTTCGTGCACAATTTTCTTCTTTCTACCCCGTTTCTTTAGCGGATTTTTCACAGTTTGACCATTAGTATTATTCAAGTCAACTCCACCATTAACATCAACCTTTGACTCTTCAATTCCACATTCTCCTGGATAAGTCAAAAGCCTACTTTTCCTTCTTCCCTTCATTTCAACCCCCTTGTTACTTTTTTCAGTATCATTTTTATGATACCCATTTTCCACTTTCGTGAGTACCTTCGATGGGGTCCCAGAATTTACCGGCTTAAGCTCATCCAATGGGATTTCAAGATGCCCTATAGATCGATAAAAAGCAGATAAACATTCTTTCTTGGCAACATAATCAATCTTGCCAGGCATATAGATATTACTTGCGAGATCTTTTATATAATCAAGAAAGACTTGAGGTTCAAACCGACTCACTGAAAAATCACCAATATCACCCCTTTTCTCAACCACGGTCTTTGAAGAACACGGACAGCTAAACTCATTTTTTACACGACACCTAAACTCAACCACAGCCTTATCTAAAGCATCAAGAAACTTTCTGGAATTACTATGCTTCGATAATTCTTCAAAAGACCCAACGAATGGCTTCAAATGATACGCAAGACACCAAAGATAATTTCCATTACCAAAACATCTAACTAAAATACCGTCTTCACTTGTTTTTGCCTTACCAACTTCTTTCGGTGCAGTAGAAGCATCACACACTATTCCAGGCCACCATGAATCTTTCTTGATTATAACCCACACGAAATCACCAAAATTCGCCTTAAATCCTTGTTGACCAACATTGACCTTACCCTCGTTTTCACGCAATAACTCCCCACCCTTAACTTCACAAATACTTCCCCCATCCAACGCACCTTTAACTTCGCAAATACTTTCCTTATCCACTTCATCCGTTAGCCCGCCCGTTAATTCCACAAAAAGAGATATCCCCTTAACATCCCTATAGCTACTAGAGTCAACATAACTCTCTACATTACACGGGTCAGTAACGGCTTTAGATTCGACACATTTTTCTTCCCTAAAAGTAAACGAACTCGAAACTAGATTCTGATTTCCATTTTCATTAGATTCCACTAAACCCTCATTTAGGTCTTTTGATACTTTGAAGCTTTCCATACCAAAAACATTCAATTAAAATCACACTTTTCACAACTATCAGCAACTGTCACAACTGTCATAAAATCAGCAACAAAAAAGATTCAAACTTTAAGCACTAATCATACAAAAACTAACATAAAGATTCAATCTTTAACATACCCAGATGGTAAAAACAGCAGATTAATGAAATAAAAGAGGTAAACTGTATGCAAGAACATGAAATTAGAATATTGATAAAGGGGGAAATTACCTGAAGATGAGTCACATTTGGGAGAAGAATTGAAAAATTAGGGCACATTTAGGGTTTTAATTTGAGGGAATTGAAGAATGACATATATGGTTTTGTTGTTTGTTGTTGTTGAAAATGTATTGCACGAGTGGAGAGTTTTTTAGTTGAGTTGAGTTGGGTTACACTTGTAAGTTGTTGTACTTGTGACTTGATCTACACCTGGGCATGTTATCGGTTGATGCTTTCACCTTAAAATGGTCATCATCTTGAGTTTAATTTTTGGAACATTATATGATGTCATCTCGACATCATTTTCATAGTTCGGTAATGTGTTGTCACGTCAACATCACATTAATATTTTAAAAACATTTGATAATTTTGATATATTTTCTCTTTCTTCATTAAAACATAAGAGTTTGACACGTGTCGTATTATTCAAATTGATTGTAGATATTTGAGTGAAGTGCAAAATCATCCTTACGGTTTGTCTAAATTGCTGGTCTAGTCTTTAATTTTTTTAAAATGCATACATATTCTTTATAAGAAACTTTTGATGTGAATATAGTCTTTGACAAAATTGAAATGACTAAAATGTCTTTGTTTTCTTTTTCATAAATTTTCATATGAATTTCTATTTTTCTTTCTAATAAAATTTGATGGACACCAGAAACATAAATCAAATCACAAATCTAAAGCATTCAACATTTAAATTACTGAGTTTTATCAAAACCACTTATTTCAACAACAATTGCAAACCCTATATCCCAAACAAATTAAACACACACATTTACCAACTCTAAAATACTCTACATATTCATTTATAGGTATGATATTATATCAAATGACATAATCTATACTATTAAAAGATTGAAGTGCTTAATTTAATGTGCAAGAGTTTTTATGCACAAAATTAAGTACGGTACAACATAGCTAAAGCTACACAAAATTACATCGATTTATCAATATGGCGAATTGAATGCATAGGCATGAAAGGTCTCCTTCAATGCAGGCACACGAAAGTGCAAGTGTTGTTGGAGTTTCAAGAAGATAAAGTTGAAGTGTTGTTGGAGTTTCAAGAAGATGAAATTGAAGTGTTGTTGGAGTTTCAAGAAGACAAACCATCTCAATCTTAGCATCTCACACTTAAAAGCCATCATTTATAAGTATAAATAACACACACTTCGATTGCATTCACCAATCATCATACCGATTTTCTTTGCACAAATATATTTTCAAAACATTAGTAATATTTCGATTTTCTTTGATAATGGTCAAATATTAGTTGCCCCAAGTGATGGTTTTTTCTGATAATAATAAGACTAAAATACATCGTTCGTCCCTAAACTTGTATCTGCGCATCACGATGGGACAAACTTCCCTTTTTTATCGCTGGAGGTCCAAAACATGGGTTTTTAATGCCAAAGAAGTCCCTTGACCACTAATGCCAAAGTCAATGTATGATTTTTGTTTTGTAGTCGAGGGTATTTTAGTCCATACACATTTATACTTTGTCTTGAACCCAAATCTAATTTCAGCATCAACAAATATTTACATACAAGATGAATTAATTATGAAGAAGCTAATTTCACCGATCAAAAAGAATCTTCAGAAGCAGTTGACCCCAAAACTGAAGTCAAAATTAGATATTATGCTGCAGTGTATAGCTTCTGGTATTGATTCAAACCCGACCGCAAACCCAAGTGATATTTTCAATTTTGTTTATCAAGTTATTAAAGAGAATGCAGAGGGTTCATATATGATAACGGTATTTGCTCTCAGGATTTTGCATAAGCAAATCAAGAAAGTGAATAACCTAAAAAAAGACCCACAAATATTTGGATTGTTGGATCCTTTTGTTAAATTTCTATGCGATGGTTTAAGCTCCAAGTATGAAGATATAACATCTTCATCTCTTATGTGTCTTTCACTTCTTGTGAAGTTTCGGTTACCGTCACTCGATTCACAAGCTGATGTTATAAGAAGTCAACTTTTTGCTATCTTACATGGTTCTGTTAATGCCAGCAGTCCATTGGCTGAATCTTGTATTCGGATGCTAACTGTACTTCTGAAAAGCACAAGTATGAAACTTTCAAATGAGCAGGCACAGATGCTTCTTCCGTTTCCAATTTTTTTTTATCTTGAAAGAAAGCCATCATCTATCGCACTTTCTTTATTCAGGGAGATTGTGGAGCGCAAGGTTAATGTTCCCGAGATATTTGATCTTGCTAATCAAGTTGCAGAATTAATGGTAACAAGTACCAATGACCAAATACGCGAGAAATGCGGTCACATATTTCTAGAGTTTTTGCTCCATTATGACCTTAAAAGAAAGCGCAGGCAACAACATTTCTATTTCTTGGTTGCAAATCTTAGGTAACTTTAAGTTCCTGATAATATTTTTGGGACGTGCGACATTGAATTAGTTTATAATTTAATATATGCACTTTTTTATCTGGTGGTAGTTATGAGCATTCGACTGGAAGAGAAGCTGTGCTTGAATTACTCCATAAAATTATTAAGAAGTTTCAGCCACCTATTGTAAATGAGCTTTCAAACACTCTTTTTGTGCAACTAGTTCTCTGTTTGGCAAAAGTTGGTTATGTTATTATCTTTGTTTATCTACATTATATACAGGTCTTGGGACTATTGGTAGAAGTAATGAAGAGACGGTTTGCAGAAAATATCGATAATGTTTTAAGCGTAATGATAAAGATATTACCATTCGCAGTCAAGATCATAAAAGATGGTCAATCAGATCTTTCAAGTGGAGCAGCAGTTCCCCTATGGAAAGAAGCATACTACTCGCTCGTTCTCTTCGAGAAGATACTAACGCAATTTCACCGATAAAAAAATGTTTTAGTTTTGATGGAACTATAAAAATGGTGGCTGCTATGGAGTTTTAGTTTTGATGTTTATCATGTTTAAGTTGAATTCTTCACAATTAACATCTTGTATGTAAATATTTGTTGATGCTGAAATTAGATTTGGGTTCAAGACAAAGTATAAATGTGTATGGACTAAAATACCCTCGACTACAAAACAAAAATCAGACATCGACTTTGGCATTAGTGGTCAAAGGACTTCTTTGGCATTAAAAACCCATGTTTTGTACCTCCACCGATAAAAAAGGGAATTTTTGTCCTATCGTGATGCGCAGGTACAAGTTTAGGGACGAACGATGTATTTTAATCTAATAATAATGTTCGGATTTGAATCATTGTTTTCATGCTGGTATTGTACTCATGATGGCCCAGAATTGCAATTGCTTATATTTTTCATATTACTATTTTAGGACACAATATATTATTCGAAGAAATAAGGTATATCTTTGTGTTATTTTCTTATTTCAATGTATTATAAACTGTTGGAAAATTTAGTGCACTTGTAGGATTAGTTCACACCTGGTAATGGGTTAGTAGGTACGGAGTGTATACCCATGAGGTTTCTGAACACCCTGACTCAATAGTGGTAAATGTTGGTAGTATTGGTTACTACTGTTAGTGTAGTAACTGATGGTTCCTGCTGGTAGTGTTATGGTTCTTGCTGCTAGTGTAATGGTTCCTGCTGATGGTTCCTGCTGGTAGTGTTTGGTTCCTGCTGCTAGTGTAATGGTTCCTACTAGTAGTGTTGCAGTGATTAATTTGTAACAGCTTTGACTCATTCAATTGGCTGTTATGACTGCTTTATGACCACGTTTTATTGGTCATGTAACCACTATTTCTATGATAATGGAGGTTTATTATGGGTGATTAATTGGCCGTTAATCATATATAATGTCCATTGATTAGTGTTGAGTGTTCTCTACTATAAATAGAGAGTGACATCTTCACCTTGAAGACAGACTGAAAAAGAACAATACCAGGAGAAACAAACTGAAAGCTTAAACACTTATATGCGCAAGGGTTATTGATTTGTGCCTAATTCAATAACATACATTTGGTCTTATCCCAAGTAGATATTCGTGATACCCAGGCATTAGGGTCGAATAGTTTACTTTGGAAAGTGATTACACGATTCCAAGTGAAATCCGGTAACCACCTAGTGGTATTGCTACTGTCTTTGATTATCTTACCATGTTCTGGGAACTAACTAACAACAATCAGAGTAAACTATTTTGTGATAATCAATGGCTACTGCTGCAATGAAACACATAGCTTCAAACTTTGCTAAGCTAGACAAGTTTGAAGGGGTGGATTTCATGAGATGGCAAAAGAAGATGCACTTCTTGCTTTCCAGCATGAGCGTGGTGTATGTGCTAACCACTCCTATTCTGATGATGGGGATGATGCTACTGTGGAGCAGATCAGGAGAACGAGCAAATGGGAGAATGATGACTATATTTGCAGAGGTCTAATTCTCAATGGTATGTCTGATTCTCTATTTGACATTTATCATAACTTTGAATCTTCCAAAGAACTGTGGGATTCCTTGGATGCCAAATATATGGCTGAGGATGCATCAAGTAAGAAGTTCCTTGTAAGTAATTTTACAAATTACAAAATGACTGATTCAAGACCAGTTATGGAACAATACAATGAACTTATTGGTATACTTGGAAGGTTTACACAACACAATATGAACATGGATGAGGCTATTTCAGTCTCTTGTGTCATTGATAAACTTCCCCCTTCTTGGAAAGATTTCAAGCATATCTTGAAACATAAGAAGGAGGAGTTAACTCTGCTTGAGTTGGGCAGTCATCTGCGCATTGAGGAATCTCTCAGGGTGCAGGATAATGACAAGCCAAAGAGTAGCAATGCTACTGGTGCATCTGTTGTCAATATGGTGGAGCATAACAACTCCACCAGGTACAATGACAACAAAGGCAAACGTAAACATCATGATAACACAAGGGCAGATCCTAACAAGAAGGCAACACCTACTTGTTGGAAATGTGGCAAAACTGGTCACATTAAAAGAGATTGCAAAGGTGTTAAGGTTGGTGGTAAAGCCAATGGATCAGGCACTAATGGTTCAGGGAGTGGTGGTTCTACCAACTCACTGAAAGGTCAGAATATGTTTAATAAGTCTTTTCAGATTTATTATGTTACATATGTATCTTAATCTTATTATGTGCAGGATGATGATGTTGCGTGGTAGGTTGACTCTGGTGCAACAGTTCATGCGTGCAAAGATAGAAGCTGGTTAAAGACTTATGAGTCACTGAATGATGGTTCTATTCTTCACATGGGAAATGAGTCAACAGCCTTGGTGCATGGTCGTGGTTGTGTAGATCTTAAGTTTAGTTCTGGAAAGATTGTAACTTTGTTTAATGTTATTCATGTTCCTGATATAAGGAAGAACTTGGTTTTAAGTAGTATTTTGAATAATCATGGATATAAACAAGTTATTGAGTATAATAAATTTGTCTTGTCTAAAAGTGGTGTTTTTATTGGTTTTGGCTATTTGTGTAACCAAATGTTCAGGCTTAATATTGTCACTGATAGTGTTAATTCAACCTTTGTGACCACCTCTGACCTGACTGACTCTACCCTATGGCATGCTAGACTTGGCCATGTTCATTATAAAAGGATGCAAGATATGTCTAAGTATGGGTTAATCCCAGATTTTGACATGGACACTGAAAAGTGTAAAACTTGCATGTTGACCAAGATAACTAATAAACCTTTTCAGGGTGTTAATCGTGAGACTAAGCTCTTGGAGCTAATACACAGTGACCTGTGTGATTTGCAAGCCACTCCCTCTTTGGGGAATAAGAAGTACTTTGTGACATTTATTGATGATGCTTCTAGGTTTTGTTATGTCTATCTGTTACATACCAAGGATGAAGCATTAGATAAATTCAAAGTGTTTAAAACTGAAGTTGAATTGCAACTCCCTGATCAAGAGATTAAGGACTGATAGGGGAGGTGAGTACATGGATACTCTGTATTTTCAGTCTATTGGTATAATCCATGAAACGACTGCTCCCTATACTCCTCAGCAAAATGGTATTTCTGAAAGGAAAAACAGGGTGCTGAAGGAAATGGTTAATTCCATGTTGTCCTATTCAGGACTGAGTCAAGGGTTCTGGGGTGAAGCTATGTTAACAGCTTGCTATTTATTGAATAGGGTTCCCAACAAAAGGAACAAGGTTACCCCTTATGAACTCTGGACTAAAAGGAAACCCAACCTGAACTATCTCAGGGTTTGGGGTTGTAGGGCTGTTGTGAAACTCCCTGATCCAAAGCTGAAAACTTTAGGTGAAAGAGGCATTGACTGCATCTTTGTTGGATATGCTGAGCATTCCAAGGCTTTTAGGTTCTATGTTATTGAACCTAATGAATATGTTTCAATTAACTCCATAATTGAATCAAGGGATGCAATGTTTGATGAGAATAGATTCTCATCGGTCCCTAGACCAAGTCAGAGGATTCCTACTGGAACTCATGACACTGGTGTATCAGAGGTCCTTGATGAAGTACCATAAGAGGTCCCTGATGAGGTTGTGGTTCAACAACCTGAACCTGTGCTCAGAAAGGGCAAAAGGGTCAGGAATCCAAAGTCATTTGGACCTGAGTTTCAATTATATTTAATTGAAGGAACAAGGGATGTGGTATCTGACCAATACTCATATTGCTTCATTGTTGAGGATGATCCCAAGACATTTGAAGAAGAAATGAAGTACCAGGACATTGCTTTCTGGAAAGAAGCAATCAATGATGAGATAGATTCCATCATGGGCAACAACACTTGGGTGTTGGTTGATCTACCACCTGGTTGCAAACCTTTGGGTTGCAAATGAATTTTCAAAAGAAAAATGAAGGTAGATGGAACTATTAAAAAGTTCAAGGCTAGACTAGTCATTCAGGGCTTTAAACAAAAGTCAGGGATAGACTATTTTGATACTTATGCCCATGTGGCTCGTATCAGTACCATAAGACTGCTGATTGCTTTGGCATCTATTCACAGTCTGATTATTCATCAGATGGATGTGAAGACAGCTTTCTTGAATGGTGAATTGGATGAGGAGGTTTATATGAACCAACCTTAGGGCTTCATCTTGCCTGGCAATGAAAACAAGGTGTGTAAACTGATTAAGTCTCTTTATGGACTAAAGCAGGCACCTAAGCAATGGCATCAAAATTTTGATGAAGTAGTTTTGTCTAGTGGTTATGTTCTTAACCAAGCTGACAAATGTGTATATAGCAAATTTGATGAATCTGGTAAAGGAGTCATCATTGTCTATATGTTGATGACTTGTTGATCTTTGGCACTGACCAAAATCAGGTTGACTTGACAAAGGAATTTTTGTCATCAAGGTTCTCCATGAAGGACATGGGGGAGGCTGATGTTATCCTTGGTATAAGGATTAAACATGAAAGTAAAAGAATTTCTATCTCTCAGTCTCATTATATTGAGAAGGTGTTGAGGAAAATTAATTACTTTGATTGTACTCCTGTGAGTACACCTATGGATACTTGTGAGAAGCTGATGCCTAATAATGGCAAGGCTGTATCTCAACTTGAGTATTCTAGGGTAATTGGCTGCCTGATGTATGCCATGACTTGTACAAGGCCTGATATTGCATTTGAAGTGGGTAAATTGAGCAGGTATACTAGTAATCCTAGTGCTCATCACTGGCAAGCAGTTCAGAGGGTACTGAAGTATCTGAAGAGAACTATGGATTATAGTCTCTCATATACTGGTTACCCTTCAGTGTTGGAAGGATACACTGATGCAAGTTGGATCAGTAACACTGAAGACAATTCGTCTACCAGTGGCTGGGTATTCCTACTTGGTGGAGGTGCAATTTCTTGGGCATCCAAGAATCAAACTTGCATCACCAGTTCAACAATGGAATCTGAATTTGTGGCTTTAGCAGCTGCTGGCAAAGAAGCTGAATGGTTGAAAAACCTGCTTCTTAAGATTCCATTGTGGCCTAAACCTATAACACCTATTTCTATCCGTTATGATAGTGCAGCTACATTGGCAAAGGCTTATAGCCAGATGTACAATGGTAAGTCTAGACACTTAGGTATCAGACATAGCATGATTCGTGAGCTTATCATGAATGGGGTGGTATCTATAGAGTTTGTTAGATCTCAACAAAATTTAGCTGATCACTTGACGAAGGGATTGGCTAGAGACTTGGTTATAAAGTTTGCTAAAGGGATGGGTTTAAGTCCAACTTAGTCACTGAATGCTAAGACACCCAACTCCCTCCTAAGGAAACTTGGGAGCTGAGTTCAATGTGGAAAGCTGAACATTCAGTGGACTGGGGCACATGTTTATTTTACATCCCAAGGTTGTGCTCAAAACCTGCTGAAAGGAGGATGAAGTCCTTACTTCTTAATGGTTAATTTTCTTTGAAAAAGTGCTTGGCAGGAGCATGAATAAAGAGGAACCACCTATGTGAATGTTGAAGTTTTGCCGCTTCAGGGAGCTTTGGACTTTTGGCTCTTGCAATATTTATGAATTTTGATATGGACACATGGCTTGTAAAGTGTCAGGAGCGTTTAAGTGTGTGAAAACTTGTGTGTATTTTATCTTCAGGTATTCAAATGGGTTGAAGGGTTCAATTCTTAGAACACTCTGATTCTCAAATATTTGAACGTGTAATGTACTAAGATGGAAATTCAATCCTCAGGATATTTTCTTTTATGCACATGTTTTGTTTGATGTTTGTTTTTCTTGAAAAGGAAGTGAACTAAATTTGGGGAGGGTTGTTGGAAAATTTAGTGCACTTGTAGGATTAGTTCACACCTAGTAATGGGTTAATAGGTACGGAGTGTACACCCATGAGGTCCCTGAACACCCTGACTCAATAGTGGTAAATGCTGGTAGTATTGGTTACTACTGTTAGTGTAGTAACTGATGGTTCATGCTGGTAGTGTTATGGTTCCTGCTGCTAGTGTAATGGTTCCTGCTGATGGTTCCTACTGGTAGTGTTTGGTTCCTGATGCTAGTGTAATGGTTCCTACTGGTAGTGTTGCAGCGATTAATTTGTAACAGCTTTGACTCATTCAATTGGCTGTTATGACTGCTTTATGACCACGTTTTATTGGTCATGTAACCACTATTTCTATGATAATGGAGGTTTATTATGGGTGATTAATTGGCCGTTAATCATACATAATGTCCATTTATTAGTGTTGAGTATTCTCTACTATAAATAGAGAGTGACATCTTCACCTTGAAGACAGACTGAAAAAGAACAATACCAGGAGAAACAAACTGAAAGCTTAAACACTTATATGCGCAAGGGTTATTGATTTGTGCCTAATTCAATAACATACATTTGGTCTTATACCAAGTAGATATTCGTGATATCCAGACATTAGGGTCGAATAGTTTACTTTGGAAAGTGATTACACGATTCCAAGTGATATCCGGTAACCACCTAGTGGTATTGCTACTGTCTTTGATTATCTTACCCTATTCTGGGAACTAACTAACAACATAAACTTTGTTCGAATTTGACAAAAACTGATACAATGATTAATGTTTTCTCAATTTAACCAAACTACGAAATCATGGTGCTTAATTTCAATGTGACATATAGTGCATAACATAACATAACATAACATGGAACTTGCTTGAACTTAACCTTTACATATAGTGCATGCATATGGGTTGTTTAGAAAAGAACTTTATGCTTTCATCTCTTCTCATTTTTTCCATCACGTATCAATTCTTCATGATGCCCTTTTCGAATTTGAAAACGATCATTAAGAGCCTTCCTGGATATGATGGTGATCTTCCTTTCGATCAGTTTCGAAACGGGGTACGTATATTCTACACTTCATCAATTTTATTCTAACGATAAGGCACAACCATCGATTCGAATGTTTATTTGTCAGTGATGATCAAAACAATGCTATCTAACTTGAAAATACAGATGATATATGTCAAGGTTACAAGTGATCATGTTCGACCTATAGTTTAAAAAAGCATGACTATTACGAGTACATCTTTTATTTTGACGATATGCTCTAATGTGTGTGTTTTTGTTCTGATTTTAGGTTCGCTGTGTAACTGCATAATTCGTTAAGTTCGAATAAAGTCGGAACTGAAGATAATAAATCGTCTTCTGATTCTCCATGTCCGGTTGCTTGGAGCGGAAATCATCCGAGTAAATGTGATTCTTCTTCATCATCATCTTAGCATTGTTAATGATTGAGCATTTTATTTGTTTGTTTTGTTTATTGTGTTTGTTTTCTTTAACTATTTTTGTGAAATTGATTGATGTTATATTTATGGATTATTGTTTGAGGAATCAACTTTATAAATGTTAAGAGAATTTGTATGACATAATGTAGATGAACAAGTAAAGTAATCATGTACGAATAGTCTTTGAGTGTGGTCATCGACATTTGACATTCTTCATCTAAAGCATACGATTTCAATTTAGTATATACAAGATCTTACACTTTTATGTTTGAAAAAATTACCATATTGTCACTCAATACTAGCTTTATCACAAATTTATCACTTTCTACTATTTGTTACAAATTTGCTGCCATGTATTAAAGTAAGAGCTCTTTTAATAGAGGAATCTTAAAATCTCTTTTAATAGAGGAATCTTAAAATTTATATGAGGTTTTAGATTTTGAGAAAGACCGTACTAAGGGCCGTTTGGTTCGCAGAATGTTTTTGACGAAATTGAAATTTATTTAAGGAATTGGAATGTGAAGGAATGAATTGTTAGAAATTGAAATCCTTAGGATTTATAATCTTGAAATTTGCAAATACTAGCGCATGTTTGGTTGGAAGAATGAAATGAGAAAAAACAATTATATTAAAATATTTAAAATTTAATTTTAGTTTAAGATTAATAAACTAAATATTATTTAATAAATAAATTACTTATCAAATTATAATAATAATTTTTTAAATAATATTATATAAACTAATATATTAAATAAATATTTTTTTTATAAAATAAAATTGTATTTTTAAAGTATAAATTAAAAAAGTAAGCTATTATAAATTATATTTAATTTTAAATAAATAATAATTTATATTCAATTTTAAATAAATAATAAATTTTAAATTTTAATAACGTGGTTGTTTATAAAAAATAATAATAATAACAATAATAATTAAATGATTGTTTGTAATTAAAATAATAATAATAAAAATAAAATAATAATTAATAATAATAATAATAATAATAATAATAATAATAATACTGACAATGGTAAAAATAATATGAATTCCATGGAATTGTAAACAATCCCTCTCATATTGCCATGAAATGTTGAATTCCATATATATGGGATTTTGAAGGAATTTCATTCCATTCCGTTTGCCAACCAAACATAGCAAGGAATAGAATTCAGATTTCAAATTCTTTAAAATTTTCAACCAAACACGTTATGAAATGGAATTGGATTCCAATTTCACCAGAATCCTTAGGATTTCGCCGAACCAAACGGGCCATAACTGTTAGCGTATATTGTTGTAACGGGCCCAAGCCCGAGTCTAGAATATTCTTAATATCCCTATAAATATGTATAATCTAATGATTCTAATCAATTAGCATCAATCAATCAAATCAGTATTATTCTCCTAATTATCATCTTACATGGTATCAGGCCTAATCGATCCTACCTCAAAATCCTAAACAAAACAGATTCAGATGCCGCCTCCGGCCGCCGGCTACACGCTAGAGGTTCGGAGGGCTCCCTTTACTGCTACTTATCTGTTCATACCAATAGTTCAACAACCTTAACCCTCACCTAAATAAACCAACCTTAAAATTGTTTAAAAAAAATAATAAGAATCTCGCTTGGATCTGCACCTTTGCTTCTTTTCTATGAAATCTGCCATCAATTAAATATTCACCTTTATTTATTTGAATCAAAGATTCAATTACACTTTCCTGGGTCGGTTGGAAAATATAACTCGGGCGAAGAACCTGGTCATTGTCGTTCATATGACTTGAGGCTAAACGATGACGATAATGGATCTTGGTGTGTGTGAGAAAATAATGGAACAGGGTAGATAGAGTGAAAGGGGTAGGGTCCATTGTGAGCTTTTCAACCGTTTGTTTTAGTTTAATATTGTAGGGGTCTTTATTTAGTTTATCTATTTTGTGGTTTGGTAAAAAATAAAAATAAAATAAAATAATACTGTAATAAATAAATTAAAAAAGAAAATGGTGAATCTTTATGTTTTTCTAGAGAAAAATACGCCCCGTTTGTTCGGAAGGTTCTTTGGGGGTTGAAGTTTTAGAACCAACTTTCATTTTATCATCTTTTCTTTTGATGTTAGTGCACGAGTTTTTAATTTTTCTTTGTTTTAGTTGTAGGGGATACTTTGGGTTATCCCGTTTGTTTTAGTTGTAGGGGATACTTTGGGTTATCCCATTTGGTAATAATACTTTGGTTTATCCTGTTTGGTAAGGGATACTTTGGTTTATCATGTGGTACGGATACTTTGGTTTATCTGGTTTATTGCATGTTGCTGAAGATGTGCTTCTGCGAATATCTTCATCAACAATTATTTATTTGCTTTAATTTATTGTTTTTTAGCTTTTAATCTCCAGTCCGAGCTTTCGCGATTTCGCCGCTCGGACTGCGGGGGAGTGTTAGCGTGTATTGTTGTAACGGGCCCAAGCCCGAATCTAGAATATTCTTAATATCCCTATAAATTTGTATAATCTAATCAGTTAGAATCAATCAACTCAGTATTATTCTCCTAATTATCATCTTACACTAACATATGTCATTAAGGTTTAATTGGCTAGCTTGATGGTGCTAAATTCAGACAAACGTCATATGCTAAGCTACAACATATAGGTCAATTTGCTGATTTTCTTATTTAGATGTTTGTGTTTTGTATGACAATTACGTGGGAGTATGTGGGAACGAAGAACTGCAACTGTTTTACTATTTTGTTGAGTCGCAAAGGATTCCAGAATAAGACCCTCTCCTGATTTATCTGTAACCTTCTTTTTAATGTCTTG
The DNA here is from genome assembly GCA_019973895.1 of Chrysanthemum seticuspe. Classification (NCBI taxonomy): domain Eukaryota; kingdom Viridiplantae; phylum Streptophyta; class Magnoliopsida; order Asterales; family Asteraceae; genus Chrysanthemum; species Chrysanthemum seticuspe. The sequence goes on from BPTQ01000008.1 coordinate 302,628,814, forward strand.
TATGTTAAAGATACATTATTTACTTTGTGTTTTAGTATTATGGGTCAAAAGGGGCGTGGACATGGGTTGGGTCATGGTTGATCCAAACACCCCTTTAGTTGTTAGTTAAATTCGTTAGGGGCCTATTAAGAGGCGGTTAATAACAGTTACTTCCATGAATCGACACAATGGTTCATCCTTATGATTGTGTCGTTTCATTATGCTTAAATAGGATTAGATGGAGTCATTTGTAATTCACAACAATTCGTTACAGTTTATTACATAACTTGTGTTTACATATTCTGTGTTTATCTACTCGTATACATATATTTTGTCTCTCAAATCCATTCGCATACCATGGTCAATTATAAGCAAGTCATGCAACGAAAGTGCCTCGATGTTAAACCTGTGAAGCGTACCCAACATTGGTACCAGAGCCCATGTTCCGAATCCTAGAACGAGCCAATTCAAAGTCATGCAAAAGTCACGCTGAACAAATTTTTTTGCAAAGGGACTACACTCCTAACGGTTCAAAAGGAGGGATGCAAAAGAAACGTTTATCTCCTGAAGACAAACGGTTACTAAGGGATAAGTTAAAAGAAGTTGTATCCTATAACTTCTCCAAGTCCCAACCGTTTTCAAAATCCCAACCGTTATCCAAGTTTCAACCGTTATGCAAAAATCCTGGAAACCCCACGACATCTAGAAAAGAAAAAAGGGCACGTTGTTTTATTTGAAAAGAAAAAGGCCACGTATATTGGAAGTGCACCAACAAGAAAACCAAAGATCAAGATCAAAGAAACATGAAGACTACATCAATAATACATGAAGAACTCAACTATGAAACAGAAAAGGTGCAAGTTGAAACATATTTCATGGTCGAAGGAACGGACCAAGGTAATTGGAATAATATATGGTTTGTTAGTAAAACCTATAAGAAACACATGAGTCCTATGAGGATGTTGTTTAGTCGAATGATCAATCATTTTAAGATGGAGGGCAAGGAAGAGAAGGAAAAGAAGTTTATAGTTTCCTTTGGCGTTGGAGAGACCGTTGTAGATACCAAAGAAGGAGGCTTAGTGATTCCAAACGTGATCTATACACCGGAGATCACGTTAAATGTTTTAAGCATCAACCAACTAGAGGATCAAGGTTTTGTATTGGCTTATGGCAATGGTACATGTCGAATTAGATACATGTTCGACAAGGATGAAGGTACATTGGATATGGGTGACGAAAGCATGGTCAAGAGTCACCACGAATTTCTGGAAGAATATTACAAGTCAATAGATCCAAGTGACGAATGTTATTTAATCAAAGGAATGGAAGAGTTGGAGATGGATATGGAGGATAGTCAAGATTATATTGACGAAGAATACCTAAGTCTAAACGGAACACTATATCATATGAAGGTAAACACCTTTTCCTGTTTTTTGTCCTTTTTAGATTTGATTAAAATCGATAAATTAGTGTTTAGAAATTGGGAGATATTAGGAAAGAAGTTTTTGGAGTTGTTGAAATGGTTTTACCTTGGATAATTAGGCCAAGATGTGTTGGGAATATTACCACTGGTTATTGGGGTAATAAAAGTAGACTTGCTAGGATTGTACAAATTTGTGGATGATATGGGCGGTTATATGAACGTATCGTTCAACAACAAGTGGTGTGATGTTGCTATACTTTTGGGATTGGCACGGGAAAATGAGCAAGAGGTTAAATAATGCTATAGGGAATTTATAGCGTTGGCCAAGATTTACTACGAGGAGGCGCGAAGATCGGTGCAGGAGAAGCCAAGGGTAAATATGGTCGGTCAAAAGGAACCATGCGGCGTTGCAATGATGAGCGTTGAAGTAGGGGACGCACAAGGAGAACATCCAAGAAAAAAGTGCAAGGTTGCTCGAGACGAAGCCAAGGAAGATAGTAACATGGAAAACGCTACAAGTAAAGGAAGCAAGGATGACACATCAAATGGTGATGACTTTGTCGTCATCACGTGAAGAAGGTAAAGGCCAAGGAAGCAAGGCGTTTAACATCCAAGAATTAGGAGGAAGATGTAACCTTCTTTTTAATGTCTTGTATGTTAAAGATACATTATTTACTTTATGTTTTAGTATTATGGGAGATGTCTCTCCCAGCCTTTGCCGAAATCGATGACACATGCTCTAAGCATATCCTCTAAGGTCTGAATGGTTCTTTCGCTCTGACCGTCGGTTTGAGGATGATAATCAGTGCTCATATCCATGTTTGTTCCTAACGCTGACTGTAAGGATCTCCAAAAGTGGGATGTAAAAAGGCTATCTCGGTCAGAAATGATAGATACCGGTACTCCATGACGCGATACTATCTCCTTGATATACAACCGAGCGAGCTTGTCGAGACTATCGACCTTGCTAATGGCCAAGAGGTGAGCAGACTTAGTCAAACGATCAACGATTACCTAGATAGCGTCATTGCCGCTAGCTGTTCTCGGTAACTTGGTGATGAAGTCCATGGTGATTCGCTCCCATTTCCATTCTGGAAGTTCGGGTTGAACTAAGAGTCCTAAGGGTTTCTGGTGTTCGGCCTTTACCTTAGAACATGTCAAGCACCAACTGACATACTAAGCTATGTCGGCTTTCATGTTAGGCCACCAGTAGAGTTTCTTCAAGTCCTAATACATCTTATCGACTCCGGGATGAATAAAGTATTTTGACTTATGCGACTCGTGCATAATCAACTCACGGATTCCACCATGAAATGGTATCCAGCTTCTGTCTTTAAAGCATAAAGTTCCGTCTGAACGCTTCAAGAAGCCGTTTTCACTTTCTACCATTCCATGCAGATTCTCATAAGGACGATTCTCTTCCGTCAATGCCGCAGCTTGGGAGGCTAAGATTTGAGATGGTAGAGGCGAACTAATAGTCATTCCTAGGGATCGAACGAGTAAAGGTGGAATGTTCTCCTTACAGCTGAGGGCATCTGCCACTACATTTGCTTTACCAGGATGATAACGAATCTCACAGTCATAATCACTGAGCAACTCTAACCAACGACGCTGTCTCATATTCAACTCCTTCTGATCTAAGATATGCTTCAAGCTCTTATGGTCAGTAAACACTACACACTTGGTTCCATACAGATAATGTCTCCAGATTCTAAGGGCAAACACTACAACACCTAACTCCAGATCATGGGTGGTGTAGTTTTTCTCATGCTTCTTAAGTTATCGGGATGCATAAGCTATTACCTTCTCCCATTGCATCAAAACATCACCTAAACCTTTAGGCGAAGCGTCGCAATACACGGCAAAATCTTCGCTTCCTTCAGGCAAAGCTAGGATGGGCGCACTGCACAACTTCTCCTTCAGAAGTTGGAATGCTTCTTCTTCCTTTTCTCCCCATTCATACTTAATGTCCTTCTGCGTCAGTTTGGTCAGCGACTTAGCTATCTTGGAGAATCCCTTAATGAACCTCCTGTAATAGCCTGCTAGACCTAGAAACTGGCGGACTTCTGATGGGTTCCTAGGGGCTGCCCATTCCTTAATGGCCTCAATCTTGGCTAGGTTGACGTGAACTCCTCGACTATCTATCACGTGACCTAAGAATTGCAAGGACGGAATCCAAAATTCACACTTAGAGAATTTGGCATACAACTTCTCTTCTCTCAACAACTCTAAAATGAGCCTCAAATGCTCTTCGTGTTCCTCTCTGTAACATATTGGATTTCACAAACACATAATACGTTCAATATAGGGATCGAATTATGCAAGAGAGTTTAGAAAGAGAAAGTAGTGTGGGAGCCTTTCTAGAGAGAGAAAGTAACAAAAGAAAGAAGGTTAGATTGAAAGGTCCAACCCTCTACCTTGGGAGGTAGAGGGTATTAATAGTTACAAACAATATGTCCTCCTATCGGACTGTGGATCAGGCATACAATGGGTAAAGACCCGTCCTTCCTCCACGGTGTTACACTAAACTATTCTACGCTACAAACTAACTACTAAATAACGTAAATAACTACAAGTCTACGAGCTAACATATGCTAGACCATAATTGGGGTGACCAACACTTTAACATGGAATTTCCAATTCCTAACAATCTCCCCATAAGGGAGGTCACCCCATTAAATACATTTTGCATCCTAGCATTCTATCTTTGTCTTTATGCTCGAGCTCGTAGACTTCAATTTTTCAAGGTCTGCAGTCTTTGTGCTTTAGCAGTGATTCTTCAAAGTCCAAGTGCTTTGTACTTTTGGTGGAGGTCTTTGTGCTGATCCACGTTTGGTGATTCATTAAGCGAGGTTAGAGATCATCAGCCACAACAAGTCTCTGGCTCATCCATTATAGCATCTCCATTATGTGAAGTTGTGACTTTCGAACCGACATGCTCACATTTTGGATCATGATATCTTCTCATCAGAGTTGCGAAAGCTTTTGTTGATTCATAATATTTCCAGCAGTGTAGCAGAAGCATGGATTGAAAATATCAGAGTCAGTTGATGAAGATATGCACTTATCATGATTTCTTTAGATTGTGAAGCGATGTGTGAGCATGCGGCTATGGATTGACTCCTCAATTCTGATCAGCTGCAATCGTCCAAATGTACCTGCAAACAACAGTTAGCAATAAAACACAAGAAAGTGTCTTTGATCACTTTCGTTGAATTGAGGTACACGGCCCACGGTTCTCCGTTGAGCAGTACAAGTACTGCATGTGATCAGGTATAATTCCGAAGAATCTCCTTGACAGGGTTTCGCAGCTGTTCTAGCTGTTCTCAAACTGGAACGTCTCAAAGAAGACAACACGAAGTGAGTGAATCAGCAAATTGAGATTTACTGATTGATTCAAAATGATTTCAAAACAATCGCGTATTGCATGAAGAAAGAGTTTTGCAATACGACGAAGGTTTTATAAGAAGAATCAATTTTCAATCATAAATACCCTTTTAATTTTGAAAGATTAATACACAGTCGATGTGCTAGAGAAAAGAATTGTTGAGCACAACGACCGGTTTTCAAAAGGTATTCGTCAATCCATTTCCTGGACCAATGTTGATTCAAGAATGAATCGCCCCATCGTTTCTATCCAGTTGTCACAAGTTTGATCTTTAGAAAAGATCTCACATGTCACCCACCAAGAGCTTGTTTGATGTTGGCTCTAGAAGGATTTCCATCTTCATCGTGAATATTTTTTACATATCACTCAGATGTTCTGGCAATACCACAAGGATAATGCGTAGGACTCTTAATATATATACTTACTTTCCACATTGTGTGAAACAGCAAGTCTTCATTAATTTTGTGTCCTAATGAGATATTGTGGATGGTCTCTTGGCACTAGACTCAATTGTGCACATTTGGTTCCTATGCCGGAGACTAGGGAGAGGGTCTCCTTCTTCAATATCAACAATCTCTAAGAGAAAGTCGATAGATTATGTAGGTTCCCCGTGAGAATGAAACAAGCCCTTTTAAGAGGCACTTGAGTAGCTTGGGAAGTTGTAGTGCAGTGCGTCACTGGGTCCATGACGTCTTGTCTTCAATACCAGTGTTACCTTGGTAACAACCAGTAGCATATGTATTGAACCCGGTTTCTGCCCTAAGGTTGAATTATTGGAGGGCTATTTCTTTTCACCCTTTTCACATTCAATTCTTTTTCATTCTTCAACCCCTTCAGTGCTTACCAAGACTTCATAACTATAACCTTGTTGGGTTTATTCAAATTCTAGCTCTATCTCAGTCCGCACTCTTCCCATATTCTCATTTTTCTCCTTTTTTCATCATACCTAAGGACTCTACACTATCTAGTGGATTGTCCCTGGGTAGATCCCTCCGGTTCTGGCGGGATCGTGGGAACGAATACCTAACGTAACCATCCTTATAACACCATGCATAAAGTAAATTGGTCGGTCTTTTGGTATTGTTCTTTCCTTCTTTAAACCAATTGAAAAATCATTTGGAAAATCAATCAAGGTACTTGTGATATAATATCAAAGCATTTTGTACCTTAACTGTTTTTGATCTTTTAGAAATGCTCCCCCTCAACATGTGCATCATGTATTTGAAATTGTTTCGCACATGGAGGCAAGAGTTCTTTGAAATATATTCTTGATCACAATTTCCATGGAAAAAGCCATTTGATTTTCTTTGGTAAATTCTCCCCCTCAAAATGTGCGTTGGTTATATGAAATCATTTAACACATAGAGGAAAGAGATTTTAGAAGTACTTTCACGATCACATTTGCCATAGAGAAAACCATTTCAAACTCAATCAAGGTACATATGATAAAACGTTGAAACCTTTGTACCTTGATAGTTTAATTTCTTTAGAAATGCTCCCCCTTAATATGTGCTTCGAGATTCGAAAGCGTTTTAGCACATATGGGAGAGCTGCCTGCACTTTGAGTCAAAACGATCACTTGTTATCAGATTTCATATTTAAATCACATTTTCTCCCCTGATCAAAAATATCAAATCCTTTGAGATTTTGGATCCCAAGTGATTTAAATAGGTTTAGAAAACATGGGAGAATATGTGCCTGATTTAAAAACTCATCATGTTTTTGGATAAATGCTCCCCCTCAACCTGTGCATTATGTATATTGAAATCGTTTGACACATGGAGGCAGGAGTGCCTTTAAAGGACTAAAACCAATTCCGTTTAAACAGATAAGAGATTTAAATCACGATCTCTCCCCCGATCAAAAATTTCAAACCATTTGAGATTTGTGATCCCAAAAGATTTAAATCATTTAGAAAATTTTGGGGAAAGACGTGGCAAGATTTGATTTTGAAAAATGACCGATAAGGACCATTTTAAGACATTAAAGATTGTTAGTATCAGGTATGATTGTTTTAAGAGATCTTTAAGTAAAATAAAACAATTTCACAATCAAACAAGAACAGAAAAAATTTCATTTTGACAGATCTTTAAAATTTAAAGAAAATCATACCATGACATAACATTAAATCTTTAGATCACCACATTTTAACGTACAAACGGACTTTTTGTGAAGAAATATTTTATTTTATATGAACTGATTGATATGTTGAATTGAAGGTACTTGTGATATAAATATTGATCCCAAGTGATTTAAATCAAGGTACTTTATTTGGATCCCATTATTCCAAATGTGTGTTCACCATATATCTGTTGATATGTTGAATTGACTTTTATTAGTCGATTGCTGTTTGGTGATGTTGACCACCATATATCTGTATGTGTGTTCACTAACGTATGCAGGTATATTGGTATATAAGAATGTTCCCGATCCGGATCCCACAATTGAAGATGATTGGATGCCGAAAGGAAAGGGTAACTATATCTTGTGTTGACAAAAGAAGAAACAGAGCTTAATCAGATCTCTCCATGGATAGTTGGCACGATAGATGCAACTTCAGAGGTCTCACTGCTTCTGTAGACGGTTTTCTTTCATACCTTCAGCAACAACAGAACAGCTTATGATTCTCTCCACCTAACGTATCTGTGTGCAGGGTTAATAGTGATGACACCATGTTCGTATGGTAGAAAAATATTGTTTTGAAAATTAATTGGACTTAATTTTGAAAATCACCGGACTTCTTTTTATAAAAAATCTAAGTCACTCAATCAACGACTACAGTCATCGATTGAGGGGGAGAGTGATTTAAAATAAAATATTTTCAAATGATATTTCTTCATAAAATTCCGGTTTGTACAACATAAAGTGATTTAAATAGGTTTAGAAAATATGGGAGAATATGTGCCTGATTTAAAAACTCATCATGTTTTTGGATAAATGCTCCCCCTCAACCTGTGCATTATGTATATTGAAATCGTTTGACACATGGAGGCATGACTGCCTTTAAAGGACTAAAACCAATTCCATTTAAACAGATAAGAGATTTAAATTACGATCTATCCCCCGATCAAAAATTTCAAACCAATTGAGATTTTTGATCCCGATTGATTTAAATTATTTGGAAAATTTTATATCACAAGTACCTTCAATTCAACATATCAATCAGTTCATATAAAGTATGGGAATAATGTGTTTATCAAACTCTAATCATCTAATCCTAACAATCATATCCTAAATTCCTAGTCCTTCGACACAGGAAAATATCATTTTTAATTAAGCACGTAGGATAATTAAGAAAGCCCGTTAGATGATATAGATTTGAAAACATTCTCACCCTCAATCAATGACTTATATTCTGAAAAATTTAAAAGCGCTGAAGTCATTGATTGAGTTTTCAATTTAATCCAAAAAATCTAAATCTGATTGATTCACAAGTAACTCATTTACCACCATTTTGTTAAAATAAATATATTTCTGAAGAATTTTAGATGGAAAAATATTTGAGTAGGAACAACAGTCCTTCGACATACTTTCCTCATTTTGTTTTTAGGATAAGTGCTCGAAATATTTGAAAATAGGTTAAGCGCAACACTTTCCTTTCTTGAAGAGCGGGTTGCTATCTGAAATAATAGCAAACCATAGTTTTAAGCACGGGTCACAGTCTGAAGTAACTGCAAGCCATATTTTGAGACATGATTAAAAAGAAATATTTACACCTCTTGCTCGAACTTCATCTAAAGTCCCGTGCCATTATTGAATGACATTTCTAAGACCGTAGATGTTATCGATACTAGAAGACATGTCTTGAGAAAACATATTTTTGGTATTTTTCAATTTTCTGATTTTTTTATGGGCTTTTGTTGATTTTATATTTTTATATTTTGTTTTTGTTGGTTTTATATTTTTGTATTTTGCTTTTTGAAAAATATTTACAACGATAGAGAAATAGTTTAAGAAGATGATGATACGAGTACCGAGATAAGGAAATCGTTCAGCACTTTGTAGAAGATAGAAGACATCATCTCTTAAACTTTCACCACCAAAGCATTCGAGGCTTCTAAGAAAATCGTCTGAACATGAGCCTTCTCAATTTGAATCTTTGGTAGCTTCCCCCCAAACCGACAAACATCGAATAAAGACCATTTCCCTAAGAAGCAGAGTTGAATGAAAAATGGTCTCATTGAATGAAGCTCAGCACCTCGAAGAACATGACAACACCAAAGTAACAAGTTGAAACATTGATCGTCTCAGTGGTTATCAAATCTGGAATAACTGATGAGGTCCGATCACATGAACCTGTTGTGCGACCCCGATGTACACATTACTCTTCGAGATTGACCAGTTGTCTATTCAGGGGAACAATATATCAACATCTTCATTTTACTAAGTGTATTCCCGTTATCTTCCATATAACCAATCAGCCCATAATGTACACAAGTACCCAACCAGAGTAGAGACAACGACATCACAGTAACTGGTTGACTCACTGATCTTCTCTGCGGATGTCAACTCCGGAATAACTGATTAAGCTCGATCATGTGAATATGTTGTGCGACCCTGATGTACACATATCTCTTCCTTGATGGTTGCGATCTCATCGAAATCATCATTACATTGTGTACATGAATCACTAACCGGAAGCACTTTATCATACATAATATAGAAGATGTAGATCAGAATATCATCTCACGTTCCAAACATTCTTCTCATATTTCTTCCCACTAAGAGCTGAGTTAACACATACCAAAAGTGTCAAGAGACCACTTACCCCAAATACTTGGAATAATACATCCTTCCCCCAAATAGTTGGAATGATACACCAAACGCCACGAATTAAACATTGAGTTTCTCTGCGGTTATGACATTTGTCTCCCCGAAATAACTTCAATATAGAAGAAGTATTAAGTTCATCGCGTGTACTCGTTGTGCATTTAGATGTATGTCTCCTTCCCCCTTGCTGGTTTTGATACCTCAGAATCAGCAAAACATAACATACTCATATCCATGCAATATTATGAGAAGAACATAATAAGCTCAAATGAATCTTGTGAGAATCAACTGCTGTAGAAACTCTCTCTGACTATCTTAACCAACCCAAACGTAGACAATTTGACGTGACCACTGAAGAAGCAAACCCGATATCCCAAACTTGAAACTAAAGATGAATTCCCCGCATTTGTATCTCAAGCTTGCACTAATGATGGAAGAACGATGTCGAGAATTTATGCTTGAAGCAAATCTTTAAGTACTCACTACTCAAACAAAGTATGAGACATTAACACCTCTTGCGATTATCCACACCGTCATAGCGTGTGACACTGAGTAAAACAAAGTAAATCCTAAAAGTGATAGTTAACCAGGTCTTCAACCATCCACCCCGACACCTGGTAACTAGATAAACCAAGTCTTCAACTCAAATTCTTAAGCCCGAGCAAGTTATCAAATAAGAACACACCTTTGTGAAAGTCAACGTCAATCTCAAATAAGTGATAAATGATTAACTCCGAAGTAATCAACTTGTGTCAAAAGCCCAACACGTGAATAAGCATACAATCGGATGTATATGGACCCACTGAATGAACCGGAACAAATGATTCCTCAACATCGATGCATTCTTCCTAAAGGTATACATGTAGAGACTGATATGGAAGATTCACCAATAATATCTTCGAGCGGATGAGGTAGTCATTTTCCTTAATGTTCATGTGGTTGATTTATAGCGTGCACAATGAGAGGAACAATAATCCGTGAAGATTTGGCAAAGGAATACCAAAGAGCGGATCGTTATTCAATAGTGCAACTACAATATCATGATAGTCATTATCAATGCCTTGTGAAGTAACTGGAGATAAGGTTTCATGAGAATTCTGAGAAGTACTTCGTAGATGGTGAACCAGTTGAGTCAGTAGGAACCGGAGCATGAGCTTCAGAAACTGGATGATCAACTTTCGTTGGAGTTGGAAGTACTCATCAAACATATCTTTGAAAAACAATGAATCCCAGTTATCCTTAGTAAGTGAAGCATTAGGCGTTGAAGGAGAATCATATGACCATAATTCAAGCATCCATCAACATGTAGTATATGCACTCTTCTCCCCCTCAAAAATTGCATCCAAAGTTGTCATTTTTGATTTGAACAAGTGAATAAGAATATACACCAATGAACGTAGATCCACTTGAGAGTTGAAAGAGCGTGGGAAAAACATGAAGCTTGTTGATGAAGAATGTCGATGAGAATGGTCATAAACATGAAGATTTCTCTTCTTTTGAAGATAAAGCGCACTGAAGCATACACCTTTCTTTTCTTTGAGGAACGGGGCCTGAAGTGTTATCTGCAGACGCCATAATGATGAAGTACGAGGCCTGAACTGATGTGAACAGACGTCATAGCCTATTGAATATCAATGTTGAGTAACTTGAACCCGTGAGTTATGAGATATAAATCCTTTTGTAATCCATACTTTAAGCCAGTCCATGTAGTGAAGGATCGAAGTATCTGCAACTGAGTAAGGACTACCTGCACTAATATTACAAATTTGATTGCATATATTTTGGTTAGTGACATTAGTATCCAAACCCTTTGGGGTTTCACAGTCAACCTTGATTTTGTCATCGGTAAACCGCTTTCCGATAGGCATCAACCTAAGTCCAACATCCTTAAACATTTTACCAGACGGAATCTACTTATGGCAAGGTCTAGGATTGGTGACATTCTTATGCACAGTGTAAGACTTATCGTTATTCCTAGACTCCAAATATTTAGCAGTTGGGATCCATCTAGGCGAAGTTTTGGACTTGTTTTGCTTCATAACATGTTGAACCTTAGCCATGAAGATAGTCTTAGTGGATTGTACCTTAGCATGAGAATTAGGAAAATGTTTCTTATTCGGAAAAGACTCAGAATTTCTAGTTTCATTTTCTACATGCTTAGCATTCTTCTTCGTATAACTACTCTTAGATGCAAGCCAACCCCTAGTCTTTTGAGAGTTCCTAGGTAATGGTTTACAACTACTAGCAGTGCCTTGAAATCTCGTGGAATGCATCACCCTAGGTCTTGCACCTAAAATTCTGTCTTTTCGAATCTGTGCCTTTTTCCTAGCTTCTTCTAGATAATAGTTCTTTCACAAGTCATTCATATATGGGTTTTAATGCTTGGTTTTGACACTGTTTTTGAACTATTCCTACAGGTGTTGGGAGTAGAAGCAGTATTCTTAGGTAACTTAGGTGAAGTGACTGATTTTGACAAAACTTTTATCGCATCAACTTGGGAGGCAAACCGTATTTTTGAAAATTTTGGTCTTTCGGATATAAACGTAGTAGGCTGCCTAACAACAGACCGGTTTCTAATGGGATGAGAAACTGGTTTCCCCAAGGTTGACGGTTTTGTAAACTTAGTGTTCACACTTTTCCCTACAGTTTTCCTAAGCTCATTTTTTAAGGCAACAATAGCGAAACTCTTTTCTTGAAGTTGAGCTTTGAGTTCAACAATTTTTGCTATCAAAGAGTTTGTTTGTTCTATTGACTTAGTTCTAGCTTCTTTGACAGAGTCACTTAGTTCTATGTGATGCTTTCTCAAAGACTCATTTTCCTTTAGTAATTTGGCAACACAAACCGCTAATTCATCATTTCTCATTTGAATATCATCAATAGTATTAACATCAGAATTACATGTAACCAAATTACTTTTCTCATGCATATTAGAAATATGTTTCTTCAAATTGTTGATAGTTGAGTCTTTGTCTTGAAGCTGAGCTTTCAAAGTGGTAATTTCAAAAAGTTCACGGAATTCAGGAAGTTCTGGATTTTTACATGGTTTGTTAAGTTGAAAACTTTCTTCTTTACTCTGTATCGCAATTTCAAGTGAAATGCAATGTTTTTCAAGTTTTGAGAATTTGTTTGAAAGTTCATCAAAAGCCTTTTTATCAACCATATCATATGTTTTGAAATTATTAGACTCAGCCTCAACCAAGGAACATATATCAGAATCATGTTCAGCATTAAGATCAGTATGTTTAGGTACATTAGCAGATGCACTATGATGAATAGTTAAGGGTACCTCATCACATGACACATGTTCATTTATCTGTCTGATATTTGCATCCACATCATGTGTAACATGAGTTACTGAACAATTTTTTGCATCATTCTTTGTTGTCTCTGTTATTCTGCATTCAGCAACACCCGATTCTTCAACTGATACATTACCCAACTCATCACAACTTTTTGTCAACTGCACCAGACTCTCATCTATTATTTCATCTTTCTGAGTAACTTCCTCAATATACTTCTCCACTTTGTCCATGAGATGGATAAGTGTCTCTATGAACACGCCAATTTCCATTCCAGTGTGTTTCTTGAAAGACATTTCAGTCATGTCTTGATCATAATCTGATGTAAATTCCCCACTGATGAATGACTGAAATTGGTTGTGGATCACTTGTAGTGCAGCACTAGAACTATCCTTTTGAACCTTTTCTTTATCAAGTTGTTGTTCCAATTATCCTAAGTTCAATAGTAATGTTCCCGTTAATGTGGATAAATCTTGACGGAAAAGGGCATTGCATGTTCGTTCCATTCCAATCGGTGTGAGTAACATGAGGTGTGAGTGAAGTTGATGATAAGGTTCAATGCTACTTTCCTTTTGCATGGCATTCTGTAGTCTAAACAGGTGTAATTCTCTCTCTTCAGACTCTGAACATGAAGAACTCACATCCTCATTGTTTAATTCAAGCATCTTTAATCATTCAGTGTAGCATACATTATCATTGTTGTCCACAACATCATACAATTTAAGTACTTCTGAAATTACTGAATCAGGAGTGTAAGACATGATGTTGATGTATACACGGGAATTTACAAGTCTGTGATTTAAACCGAGAAATAGAATCTTTTGCGAGATTTTACTAAAATCAAGACCAAACAGTTAAGCAATGACCAATGGAATGTGTTAAGATGACTGATGGATCGACACAGTGATAGAAAATTGTGTGTTAGGGCATATGATTGTTTGTAGGATTAGCAGAGATGTTGTTTGGTTGAGATTTGGATTGGTTTATGCCCGTTTTTACGGAGAAATTTAGGTCAAAAAACATAAAAACCTCAATAACTTCTGTTCGGAGCTCATTTAGGCCTTGAAGGTTAACCCGAATGATTGCCATTCTCCTCGTTCTCACGGTTGTTTTGATGGGTAGAACGCTGAAAACGGAGTTACGGTTCAAAAGTTATGGCCGTTTGAAGTTTTGTCGGGAAAAGTCAACAAGTCGCTAGTAACAACTCGCTAAAAGCACAAGTCGCTATGAACCAAGTCGCTAAGCACAAGTCGCTAAAACCCAAGTCGCTGACAAGTCGCTAACGAACCAAATCGCTAAGCATACAAGTCGCTAAAGAGCAACTCGCTAAGTATCCAAGTCGCTAAGATCAAGTCGCTGAGAACAATAAGTACAAGTCGCTAGAAATAATGAAAGCAAGTCGCTAACCCCACCAAGTCGCTAGCCGTAGTGGAGAATCTACTAACTTGTACTGTTTGTCGGCTTGTCTCAATAGACAAGTCTCTAAGCTCAAGTCGCTACGACTAACACTACAACTCACTAGAAATTACTGAAGCAAGTCGCTACGAAGAAATTCACAACGAGACTCAAGTCGATACCTTGAAAAACTTCAAAAACACACTTTTCAATCCAAAACAAGCTCAGCCACAGTGATTCAAGCTTTCCAAATCCAAACCCAAGCACTTACAATGATTCTAAACTCAAAAGTACACTCAAAATTCAAACTTTAACACAAGAATTGATCCAAATGATGCAAAAACCACTAAACTTTTTTAAACTCAAAAACCATATAAAACCACTAGAAATCCAAGGATATGTAAGAGAGATGATCAAACCATGGCTCTTGATACCATTTGAAACATATTGGATTTCACAAACACATAATACATTCAATATAGGGATCGAATTATGCAAGAGAGTTTAGAGAGAGAAAGTAGTGTGAGAGCCTTTCTAGAGAGAGAAAGTAACAAAAGAAAGAAGGTTAGATTGAAAGGTCCAACCCTCTACCTTGGGAGATAGAGGGTATTAATAGTTACAAACAATACGTCCTCCTATCGGACTGTGGATCAGGCATACAGTGGGTAAAGACCCGTCCTTCCTCCACGGTGTTACACTAAACTATTCTACGCTACAAACTAACTAATAAACTACTAAATAACGTAAATAACTACAAGTCTACGAGCTAACATATGCTAGATCATAATTGGGGTGACCGACACTTTAACATGGAATTTCCAATTCCTAACACTCTCTACTCTTGGAGTATATCAAGATGTCATCTATAAATACTATCACAAACTTATCCAGGTATGGTTTACACACTCGGTTCATGAGATCCATGAAAACTGCTGGTGCGTTTGTCAAACCAAACGACATCACTTGGAATTCATAGTGTCCATAACGAGTCCTAAAAGGCCGTCTTAGGGATATCCTCCTCTTGAACTCTAAGCTGATGATAACCAGACCGTAATTCGATCTTGGAAAAGATACTAGCTCCTTGGAGTTGGTCAAATAGGTCATCTATTCTAGGTAGCGGGTATCGATTCTTCACCGTCAACTTATTCAACTCCCTATAATCAATACACATCCAAAACGATCCATCCTTCTTCTTCACAAACAACACCGGTGCTCCCTACGGTGATGAACTTGGTCGAATGAATCCCTTCTCTGACAACTCTGCCAACTGCTTAGATAGACAGTTCCTCCAATTCTCTTGGAGCAAGTCGATAGGGTGCCCGGGCTATAGGTGCAGCACCATGTATCAACTCGATTTGGAATTCCACTTGTCGGACAGGTGGAATCCCTTGCAGATCGTCAGGAAACACATCTGGAAACTCTCTAACGATGGGTACATCCTTAAGGTGTCCTTCACTCTTCTCCTCGCTTTTCTTTTCAGAAATTAGAGCCAAGAAAAGACAACCTCCTTTATCGATGTACTTCTGGGCCTTAATACAAGAGACGATGCTTAACCGGGAGGGACTTCCACAGTCGCTCCGATCTCCTTGTATGCTCAAAACTTTTCCGCCATACGTTACACACACGATCTTCTCATCGCAGATGATGTGTGTTAGGAATTGGAAATTCTATAGTGAAACATCGGTCACCCCAAATATATTCTAGCTTAAGTTAGCTCGTAGACATATCATTTATTATGTTATTTATTAGTTAGTTATTAGCATAGTTGTTGGGAACTATATTTAAAGTTGACAAGACAAAGTACATGAAAGATGAAGGACTATTGAAGACAAAGAAAGACAAGGGACCTACTTGGCAAAGAAGTATTTATTATCTAGTCCCTTGTAGTCATTTGTAACCCTAGTATCTTTATTATATAAAGAGATACAGGGAATTAGGTTTATAAGTGTCAAACAATGTAAACATCAGACATAGGTGTGTGTGTGTGTGTCTAGGGCGTGAGTTTATGAACGCCTAGACTATTGTGTTAGTCGACTAGTTGGTCAACCTCAAGGATCATAGATCCCTGTTAGATTGTAACCGTCTTAGAGTTGATCGTCTAGGATTGGGGCTGTAGATGTGTTTTGTAGAACACATGATGATGATGAAGAAACCTTAATAATAACAATGATAAGTTGATTATTCCGCTGTGCATACATATTGTTGTTCATTGTTATTTGTGCTTTATTAATAATCCTAGATAAGGTCTAAACAATCTAGAGCATAGATCCATCAAGTGGTATCAGAGCGAAGGTTCTGATATTTTGTTTTAGAAGATCCAAGGAATTAGCTTAACCTACTCACTCAATTCAATGGAGATGGAAAACAACCAGTCCAACGCTTCTACACCAAGGCTACCTAAGCTCAAACTTAATGAGTTTGAGATATGGAGGATACTGATAGAGCAATACTTTCTCATTCAGGACTATGCACTATGGGAGATCATTCAAATAGGTGATTCTTTCAAACCTGTGACTAGTACTGTGAAGGTTGGTGACACAGATGTTGTGAAAGTTTCTGTGCCTAAATCTAGTATTGAAAAGGCTTGCAAGAAGAATGATCTTAAAGCTAGAAGTTTGTTGCTGATGACTCTTCCTAGAGATCAGATCATTGCATTTAGCAAGTACACAACTGCAAAGGAACTGTTTGAAGAGATCTGCTCAGTGTTTGGTGGTAATGATGCTACAAAGAAGACACAAAAGACATTATTGAAGCAAAGCTATGAAAATTTTTCTGCTTCAAGCAATGACTCTCTTGATAGTATCTTCACCAAACTTCAGAAGATTGTTACTCAACTGACTGTGCTTGGCATTGAGGTAGAAAAGGAAGACCTCAATTTGAAGTTTCTAAGAAGTTTGCCTTCAGAATTTCAAACAAATGTTACTATCTGGGAAAACAAATCAGACATAGAGACCATGAAGCTCAATGACCTTTACAACAATTTCAAACTTATTGAGCAAAGGTTAAAGAAGGCAGGGAAACTTGGCACAAGCTCTAGTAGCTTGGCATTGTTGTCAACCTCTGTTGACAGTGATGATTCTGAAGATGACAGTGATGATGAAGTTGCCATTGCTGGTTCTAAAGTTTTCACTGGTAATGTAAATGTTACCACTGCAGGTACAAAGAAGAAGGTTGCTAGTATTGGAGATCCTACCTTTTATGCTTTCATCTCCACACAAGTTGATGGCTCTGTCTTAACTCATGAAGACATAGAGCAAATTGATGAAGATGACTTGGAGGAGATGGATATAAAATGGCAGATAGCTCTTCTTAGCATGAGGGCTAAGAAATTTTACAAGAAGACTGGCAAGCCTATCCACATTAATGGTGATGATACTGCAGGTTTTGATAAGAAGAAAGTGGAGTGCTTTAACTGCCACAAGTTTGGACATTTTGCTAGAGAATGTAGAAGACCAAAGACCAAGGACAACAGGTCTACTTGGTACAAGCAAAAGAAGGGACCAACTGTGGAAGAACCAAAGGCAATGCTGGCTATTGATGGTGTGAGCTATGATTGGAGTTTCATGGCAGATGAACAAGAAGAAGAACATTCAGATGCTGCTCTTGTTGCTACTGAATTTGCTCTCATGGCTTTCTCTGACTCTGAGGTACAAAACTTTGATAGTTGTTCTAAAACATATAGGGCTGCTAAAGAAGTTGAAAGGCTTAATGATCTATATTCTAATGAAAGACAAGAGTTATATACTGCTAATTATACTGTGTCTAATCTTAGAAGAGCTATGGCAGTGTTAGAAATGCAAATAGAGCACTATCAGGCAAATGAGTCAAAATATAATGATGATATGATTCTTCTTAGAAGAGAGGTAGAACATACAACTGCTATGAATGAAGCATACCAAAAGGAGCTTCAAAAACTTCAAAAGAAAATTGAAAATGTCAATTTAACTATAGACACATGTTATCATCAGTCTAAGTCAATTGATAAAATTTGGAATGCTCAAATATATAATAAAGCTAAGTCTGGTATGGGTTATAATACTGTGCCTCCACCACTAAGGGGTGTGCATTCACCTCCAGGTGTAGACCTAGCTCATACAGGCATAGAGGATTTTAAGGATCTTGAAAGAGAATATGGTCCTTTAAAAGACACAGTTGTGAAGAGTGAGGAAGAGAGTAAGCTTGATAATGATGTTTTTGAGAGTTCTAGTGACTCATCTGTTGTAGATGAGAGTGTTAAAAAGAATGTAGAGACTTCTATCCCAAAAGTTGTTAACACTGTTACAAAGGAGCCTAGGAAACCAATTAATAAACCTAGACCAACTGTAAAGTATGCTGAGATTTATAGGAACAAGCCTTCAGCTCCTAGGGGTAACTAGCGGAGTTGGAATCATGTTAAATCTCAACAACTAGGTAGTGATTTTGTAATGTACAATAAGGCATGCTATATCTGTGGTAGTTTTGATCATTTACATGCTTATTGTGATTATCATATTGGGAGAAGGGAAGTATATGGGAATAAAAGGGTGGAGTCTAACAAGTTTCAAAATAATGTACACCCTAATTCACATTGCAAAATGGTCCCAAGAGCAGTTCAACTAAGAAGTGGCCTCAAAACTTTTGCCACTGCAAAAACTGTTAACACTGCTCATCCTAAGTCACCTGTTAAAAGCGCAAACTACAAAACCACTTTTGCAAAATCTGCACAAACAGGGAAAAGAACCTTTCAAGCTAAAAAGGTTAATTATAACCAACAGTGGGTGCCTAAAAAGAAACCAGCAGTTACCACTGCTCATTCAAAAGTTACCACTGCAAGGGTTGTAAACAAGAAAAGGGGAGACATGGGCAATGCTGTGAAGGCCTCAGCACGTTGGGAATGGAAACCTAAAGGAAATACCTCTACAACCAATCCCAATGGTGTATCAATGACCTTTGATAGATTTAACTATATTGATACATGAGGCAGATCCAAGTCAATCATGACTTGGGTCCCTAAAAGAAACTAACTCTTTACTCTTATGTGCAGGAACATCCAAGGACAAAAAGATCAGATCAAGGATATACAGATAGTGGGTGTTCAAGGCACATGAATGGCAACAAGTCCTATCTTTCTGATTTTGAGCATTATGATGGACAGTATGTCAGCTTTGGAGGTGGAGTGAATGGTAAAGTTGCTGGTAAAGGAGTTATTAAAACTGGTAACTTGGACTTTGAACATGTGTACTAGGTAAAAGAGCTAAAGTACACTCTTTTTAGTGTGTCACAAATGTGTGACAAGATGAACAATGTTCTTTTTACCAAAGATATGTGCTTTGTACTCTCTAAGGACTTTAAGATGCCTGATGACAGTCAGATCCTTCTTAAAATTCCTAGAAAAGGCAATCTCTATAGCTTTGATATGAACAACATTGTAGCTAAAGATGATTATACTTGCTTGCTTGAAAAGGCCACAGTGGATGAATCCATGTTATGGCATAGAAGACTTGGTCATGTTAACTTCAAAACCATTAACAAAATTGTCAAAGATGGTTTGGTGAGAGGATTACCTCAGAAAAGATTTGAAAATGATCAAACCTGTGTGGCTTGTCTTAAAGGCAAACAACACAGAGCTTCTTGCAGGTCAAAATTGGTTAACTCTATTGCTTACCCACTTCAAATGTTACATATGGACTTATTTGGTCCTACATCAGTGAGCATCTTGAATCTTAAGAAATATTGTCTAGTGGTGACTGATGATTTTTGCATGTTTACATGGGTTTTCTTTCTTGGAACCAAGGATGAAACAACTGGCATCCTCAAGATCTTTATCACTGAAGTAGAAAACCAATATGATATGAAAGTTAAAATCATTAGGTGTGACAATGGAACAAAATTCAAGAATAGAGTTATGGATGAGTTTTGCAGAGATAAAGGTATTAAAAGAGAATTTAGTGTGGCTAGAACTCCTCAACAAAATGGTGTTGCTGAGAGGAGGAACATAACACTAATAGAAGCTGCTAGAACCATGTTGGTAGATTCTAAATTGTCAATAACTTTTTGGGCTGAAGCAGTTAACACTGCATGTTATGTGCAAAACAGGGTTTTAGTGGTAAAGACAAAGAACAAGACACCTTATGAATTGTTTAGGGGAAGATCTCCTATCCTTGACTTCATGAGACCATTTGGGTGTCATGTATCTATTCTCAATGCCATAGATTATCTGGGAAAGTTTGATGAAAAGGCTGATGAAGGGTATTTTGTTGGGTATTCCATGGTCAGTAAAGCTTTCAGAGTATTCAACTTAAGAACCCAAAAGATTGAAGAGAATCTGCATGTGGAATTCCTGGAAAACAAAGTCAATCTCAAAGGAACTGGTCCAGAAAGGCTGTTTGATCTTGATACTCTAACCAATACTATGAATTATGTACCTGTCTCTACAGGAACATCTTCTTTTGATTTTGCAGGTTCAGAAGAGTTTCTTGATGATGATGAACCAAGAAAAGATCATGCAGATGATCAAGATGAATTCATTCTACCTCTTTGGGACTATGCAGATAATGATGATATACCAAAAACTGGAGATGGTCATCCTTCTAGTGATTTGGAAAAGGAAGGAGACAGTCATTTGAATGCTGAAAATTCTGAAAGCAGTTGAAATTCAGATTCCACTGTTAGGCAAAATGTTTCCACTGCAACACCAGATGTGGAAATCACAACTCCAGTTACTGAGGAAGCTCAAGCCAATGATGTTGAAATCTCTAATATGCCAAGTGAGATTGCAGTTCCTCAGACTCCCCACACTTCTATTCATAAATCACATCCTCTTAAAAATGTGACTGGGGATGTTTATTCACCTGTGAAGACTAGAAGACAAACTAAGCTGCCTGATGTCCATGGATTCATTAGTGAAATATATGAGTCTAAGATTCATGACGGCAAGAATGAATGTCTCTTTATGTGTTTTTTGTCACAAATGGAGCCAAAGAATGTCTACAAGGCACTTGAAGATGAAAGTTGGGTGGAAGCAATGCAAGAAGAGTTGCTCCAATTTAAGCTTCAAAAGGTTTGGGTGCTTTGTGATCTGCCTTCTGGAAAGAAGGTAATCGGTACTAAATGGGTGTTCAGAAACAAGAAAGATGAAAGAGGAATTTTTATCAGAAACAAAGCTAGGCTTGTGGCTCAAGCATACACTCAAGAGGAGGGTATTCACTATAAAGAAGTGTTTTCCCCAGTTGCACGAATTGAAGCAATTAGGCTGTTCTTAGCCTATGCATCCTTTATGGGCTTTAAAGTCTATCAAATGGATGTAAAGAGTGCTTTTCTATATGGGCAGATAGATGAGGAGGTTTATGTCTCACAACCTCCAGGCTTTGAAGATCCTGAATATCCTAACAAAGTCTATAGGGTAGTTAAAGCTTTGTATGGCTTGTATCAAGCACCAAGGAAATGGTATGAAACCTTAACCACTTATCTTCTTGCTAATGGGTTTCATAGAGGCAGAGTGGATCAAACTTTGTTCATCAAGAAAGACAAGAATGATATCTTGCTTGTTCAAGTGTATGTTGATGATATCATTTTTGGATCTACAAAGACAGAGATGTGCAAAGATTTTGAGAAACTAATGAAAGAAGAATTTCAAATGAGTTCTATGGGTGAACTCACATTCTTCTTGGGACTTCAAGTACTATAGAGGCCAGATGGTATTTTCATTAATCAAGATAAATATGTGGCTGAAATACTAAGGAATTTCAAGTTCACTGATACAAAGTCATCCAGCACTCCTGCAGACAAGACTACACATCTACTTCTGAAGGAAAATAGTGGTGAAGCTGTTGATGTGCACATGTACAGGTCTATGATTGGTTCTTTGATGTATCTTACATCATCTAGACCAGATATCATGTTTGCAGTGTGTGCCTGTGCAAGGTTTCAAGTTACTCCCAAGTTCTCTCACTTGACTGCTGTGAAGAAGATTTTCAGATACCTTAAAGCATTTCCTACTCTGGGATTGTGGTACTCCAGAGATTCTCCTCTTGATCTGGTTACTTACTCATATAGTGATTATGCTGGAGCTAGTTTGGATAGAAAATCTACAACTGGTGGATGCCAATTTCTTGGCAACAGGTTAGTGTCATGGCAGTGCAAGAAGCAAACTATGGTGGCTAATTCATCAACTGAGGCAGAGTATGTGGCTGCTGTAAGTTGTTGTGCTCAAGTTCTATGGCTTCAGAATCAACTTTTGGACTATGGGTACAATTTCATGAATACCATCATTCATATTGACAATAGCAGTACCATTTGCATTATTAAGAATCCTGTTCAACACACAAAGACCAAACATATTGAAATTAGACACCATTTCATTAGAGATTGCTATGAAAAGGGTCTGATTCAAGTTGTCAAAATTCATACTGATGACAACTATGCTGATTTGTTAACAAAAGGCCTTGATGTGGGGAGATTTCAATACTTGGTGACAAGTATTGGAATGCTTAATCCATAACCTTTTTGTCAAAATGTTCTCTGGTGTTGAGGAGAGGTTGTTGGGTTCTGACATTGTTGTATGAGTTTGTATATGCTTGCTCTTAATGGGAGTTGATTGTAAAAGGTGTATATCTGAGATACACAACAAATGGTTATTGATTCACCATGTCTTATACACATAAGAATCAACTAGTCCAGAGCAAACGACTACTGGTAAAGACTTGACAAATCCGTTTATGGTTGATAGTTTACCAAAAACTATATGGTTATCAACTCACCATATTCTCTATGATTAAGAGTTGGCTAGTCCATAGCAAACGGCTCATGGTAAAGACATATCAAATCCGTTGATAGCTGGTAGTTTGCTAAAAACTATGATAAGAGTAGTATAGTTTTATATGATTTTATTTACCACTGCTATTTGAAATTTTTATGAAAAATTACCACTGCTAGTTCACAGTTACCACTGACAGTGTTATTTTACCACTGTTGTTCTAGCCGTTACAACTGATTGTGTCAGTAACTTATTTTTACTAGCCGTTGAAAGTAACCACTGTTTGCCATATATATAGGGTTAAAATTTATGAGAATTATCTTCTTTCCATATTTTAATACTTTCTTAAGATAATTTTACTTGCGCAATAATTCTAAACCCTAACCCTATTTAACATTCTCTCTCAATTGGCTAGTTACTTTTTCATTCTTACTGACATAATATCTTTTTTCATCAAAAGTTTCTATGGCATCTTTGAAGTTTGCAGATGAGCACAACCTCGTGGCCTATCTACAAAAGTCTAATGAGAAGAGAGGCCCTGTTTATCATCAAATTGTGGACTTTCTACATACCACACATATAAGGTATGCTTTGCTTTTAAAACCCACAATTTATATCTCTCAAATCAAACAGTTTTGGACTTCTGCTCAGTCCATAACACTTGAGATTGGAGATACACATGAAACAGTGGATGCTGTATGAGCCACTGTGGATGAGGTAACTATTGATGTTACTGAGGCATCCTTGAGGAGAGTACTCCAATTGGATGATCTCAATGGTTTCATCATATTACCTATGCCCAAAATTCATGATACTTTATCATCTATGGGGTATGATACCACTGACAAAAAGGCTACTTTCAAAAAGAGTGGTTTTTGTCCCCAATGGAGATTTTTGATTCATACTCTGTTGCATTGTCTCAGTCCAAAGAAAACATCTTATGAGCAATTTAGTTCAACCATGGCTTATCCTTTGGTTTGTCTAGTCACTGATAAGATTTTTAACTAGTCAAACTATATTTTTACAAGTATGAAAGGCAATGTACAGAGTAAAACAAAATTTTTAATGTATCCAATGTTTGTGCAAGCAGTGCTTAATGAGTTTCAACTGCAATCCCATACTAATGTTTATCAAATCTGTTGCCTTAAGCCTAAAGTTTTTCAAAATTTGAACAAAGATGGCAATATGATTTTTACACCTCTCCTTCCTCACATGCTTGCTAAAATTTCATCTGAACAAAACACACCCATAATTAATGTTCCAAACATTGATTATACCCCACCAGTTTCAAAAACCTATGAGAGAAGGTCTAAACAGCCAACTCCTCTCATGACAACACAGCAAGTTTCTGAACCTTATGGTTTAGGAACAAGCAGTGGTGGTTTTAGAATTCAACCTAGTCCAACAGGTAATACAGTTGGAAGTGATGAGGGCAGTGGGAACCAATTGGAATTGATGGTTTTGTGTACCAAGTTAGCAAAGTAGGTTGAATCTCTACAGAAGGACTTGGCAAATGTCAAGAAGCAACATGTCAAGGATGTTCAACACTTAAAGACATAGATTTAGACCTTAAAGGAGGAGATACAAGGGTTGAAAAAGCACATGAAGGCTGCAAAGTTGGTGATCTCATCTTCATCCTCACCTACTGATGGTGATTCAGCTGATCATGATTTGGGAAATTCTTCCAAACAGGGGAGGAAAACAGGTGCTGACACTGAGGGGAGGAAAATTGAATTTGAAGATGAAGGAGATACAAGTAAAGGAGCAAAGGAAGCTGAAACTCATGAAGAGCAACTTGAAGATCAAGACATTTTCCAAACTGCAACTGATTTTGCCACTGATTCAATTTCCACTGCAGAGCCAAATATTGCCACTGCAAGTGAAGAAGTTGATAAGCTAAAGAAAGACAAAGGTAAAGCAATTATGGAAAGTGTAAAGCAAACTGGAAGTAAGATTTCAAAGAAAAGACAAGTCCAGATTGATCTTGATAGAGAACTTGCTAAGAAGATAGCTGAAGAACAAGTTGCTGAGAAGAAAAGATTGAAAGAAATGGAAGTTGCAAGCTTTTTGGAGGCTAAAAGATTGGATAGAATGGAAGATACTGAAGATTCATTTTCAACTGTTCAATCTACAATTCTAAAAGAGAAGACTCCATAGTTTAGCTATGTTCCTACTGAAGAAGATATTCAATTCTTGATTGCAAATAATCCAGAGATCAAGAAAAAGGCAATTGACCTTGTAGCTGATGCATCCTTAACTGAAGAACAAAGATCTGCTCAGTTGAAGGATTTCATTATAATGAAGAACTATCAAGCACTTCAAAATGTAATTAGTTCAGTCAAAAAGGGCCAAAAGAACCAAAAGAAACCAAGACAACCTACCAAGGCACAAATTCTTTCATATATGAAGATTTATTGTTGTCATGTTGGTAATTGGAAGAAGCATCAATTTAGAGGAATGCCTGATGATCAAGTTGAAAAGGCTTACTACAGAGTTGTAAAACAAGATAAAGCTTTTACTCCAATGGGCTCTGAAGAAGAAGCAAAAAGGTTTCCTAGATTGAAGAGAAAGGCCAAAGTAAGTGATTCTCAAATTGTTAAGAAGACTAAGGTTGATGAAGATCAAGTAATGTCTACTGAGAAGTTCACTGAAGAACAACTGACTGGAATGATGATGATAATAGAAGAAGATTTTTATCCAGATCCACTACAAGTTCGACATCCTATTATTGATTGGGAAGTTTTTACTGCTAGCAATTTAGCTCCATCATGGAAGATCACAAGGCTGGGAGGTGAAACTTCATCATTCATGACATTTGAAGATCTTATTAAAGCTTTTGACAGAGATGACCTTAATACACTATGGAGATTAGTTCAAGAAAGGTTTAATGCTCAAGATCTCAAAGATACAAAGGAGATGCAGTTATGGGTGAATCTTAGAAGGCTCTATGAACCAAATGTTGATGATGACTTCTGGAAAACCTTATTCACAAGTTTTGGTACTAAATGGTTTTACTATGATTCATGTGAAGTTCATCATGTCTCTACCACTAATGGAGAAGACTTTTTCATGCTTGCTGAGAAAGAATATCCACTTAGAGCTGGAGCTCTTACAGTGATGTTAACCTTACCTATAAGAGTTAATGAAAACAATGAAAAGGTTAGAGCATTATTACATAGGCTTCAAGATCAATGCTCAAGAGCCATACAGAAGTTAAGAAAGAAGTGAAGTGTTTGATTGAATTCCCCAAATCCTTGAAGATAATGCATATTGAAGAAACTTATTGATTTGCAGAGAAATCATAAGTTTAGGGGAGGATTGTTGGGAATAATCCGTTACCACGGATAGTATGTGGTTTATACTGCTTGGTTTAACACTAGCAGTGGAAACGTATTCCCACTGCTAGAACATTATTACCACTGCTATTGTTTATGATAAGGTTAACGCGTCTAGATAAGTATAGAATAGATCTTGTGTATATTCTATTATGTTAGCTTTATACTTATCTTGTAAAGGACTCCTTGTTGTATAAAAGGAGATCCTAGGTCATTGTCTTAGGTACTTGTTAATTTACCTATGAAAGCTTCAAGGTGTAACCCTAGTGATACTAAGATCACTCGTATTATTCATTAATAATATTGGAGCTTATGTTTTGTGTTTAATCTGTGTTTATATACATAACATCATATAATCCATCTTCTAAGTATTACTAAGTAAATTCCGCGTGCTTAATAATATCATACAAAATATCATTGACACAAGGAGTGTGTCTAGATCCATCAAGTGGTATCGAGTTGATCTTAATTTTTCTTTCCATGTGATGATTGCTGGTTTCGAGGTTCACGCATTAAATTGGTCCCATGTATGTATCAAGAGATTTGATTGATCATTATCATTTTCATTGAATGATATACTGACGTTGGTTTTAGACTTGAGGGGAAGTCGTGCATGGTGATTTTTATGGATGTTGGATTACACACACAGGTTATTTGGCTCACACACACAAGAGCATTTTGGTTTTTGTTCTTAACAAGTTCATGGCTCATTCTTATTCTCATAGTTGATTACGAAGAAAGGCGTTTATCACCTATTTGAAGATGAAGTGGAATTATTTGGGTTTGTGTTTTATTATATCTTAAAGTGGCTGTTTACACTTTTAAGATAACTTGTTTGTGCGTTCATGTGATAATGAATTGACAAAACACTTGAAGGAGTTACGTTATTGTGCTCAGTGATTATTGTCAAGGGATTGCGGTCTCCCTATACACCATGATTGGGTATATGTTCGATGTCATCTTTAGTGCAAGATATAAGACACAGGTTTGGGTTGTTCTACTTCAGCATCAAGTTGGTTATACTTGGTTTTCTTCATCAGTAATTATTACATAAAGCCTACATTCTTCAAATGGTTAACATATGGGTTTCAGGGGAAGCTTAATGCTAAAATGTTTAACCATTTGCATGCATCATTCGAGGTGAAGGTTTTTACATCTGCTAGTTGTTATTACTACTGCTGATTTTGATTTCTACTGTTTCAAGTTCATTTTTAAATGCGGAAAACTTAATGGTGGGAAATTTGAAACATTGGAAGGATGGATTGGAGGTATGATATTGATTCATAGTTGTGAAGATCAAGGTTGCTCACTTATGACACCTAATTGAAGATGACAAAAAGGGGAAGAATATTTACATAGACGAAGATTGCAACTTGAAGATCCTTGGTGATATTGCATGTTTAAGGGGAAGTTTGTTTATCTTTCATGACATACTTGTTCGTGCTTATTTGGTTTTGTCATTATCAACTAGGGGAAGATTGTTGGGAACTATATTTAAAGTTGATAAGACAAAGTACATGAAAGATGAAGGACTATTGAAGACAAAGAAAGACAAGGGACCTACTTGGCAAAGAAGTATTTATTATCTAGTCCCTTGTAGTCATTTGTAACCCTAGTATCTTTATTATATAAAGAGATACAGGGAATTAGGTTTATAAGTGTCAAACAATGTAAACATCAGACATAGGTGTGTGTGTGTGTCTAGGGCATGATTTTATGAACGCCTAGACTATTGTGTTAGTCGACTAGTTGGTCAGCCTCAAGGATCATGGATCCCTGTTAGATTGTAACCATCTTAGAGTTGATCGTCTAGGATTGGGGCTGTAGATGTGTTTTGTAGAACACATGATGATGATGAAGAAACCTTAATAATAACAATGATAAGTTGATTATTCCGCTGTGCATACATATTGTTGTTCATTGTTATTTGTGCTTTATTAATAATCCTAGATAAGGTCTAAACAACCTAGAGCAACAATTCTAACAATAGTTTTAGTCTAGTGCAACACCGTGGAGGAAGGACAGGTCTTTACCCATTGTATGCCTGATCCACAGCCCGAAGGAGGGCATGCTTCTTTGTATAAATAGCCCTCTCCCCTTAAGGGAGAGGGTTGGATGTTCATTTGGAATCTAACCTTCCATGAGTTTCTCTTACTAGAATATCCCACTTTCTCTCTCTAAGCCATATATTCATACACCATATTAATGATTGTTTGTGTGTTTGAGAAATCCAATATGATACAAATGGTATCAGAGCCATGGTTTGATCATCTCTCTTACATATCCTTGGATTTCTAGTGGTTTTATATGGTTTTTGGGTTTGAAAAAGTTTTGTGGTTTTTGCATCATTTGGATCATTTCTTGTGTTAAAGTTTGAATTTTCAGTGTACTTTTATGTTTAGAATCATTGTAAGTGCTTGGGTTTTGATTTGGAAAGCTTGAATCACTGTGGTTGACCTTGTTTTGGATTGAAAAGGGTTGTGTTTAAGTTTTTCTTCCTAGCGACTTGGTTCTCGGATAAATTTTCTTCGTAGTGACTTGCTTCGTTATTTGGTAGCGACTTGTAGTTGAAGTGGTAGCGATTTGAGCCCTAGCGACTTGTCTATTGAGACAAGACGACAAACAGTACAAAGTAGTGGAAACACCACTTCGGCTAGCGACTTGGTTGACGTAGCGATTTGTCTTTATTATTTCTAGTGACTTGTCAGCTTAGCTATTTGTTGTGTTAGCGACTTGATTCACAGCGACTTGAGTCTTTAGCGAGTTGCTACTTAGCGACTTGGTGTCTTAGCGGCTTGTTCCTAAGGCTTATAGCAACTTGAGTACCTAGCGACTTGGGTAAGTAGCGACTTGTCTTCAAGGTATTTAGCAATTTGGTGAATTGATGCAAGTTACATGTGCCTAATATCCATCAACACAATGTCTTACATCACTGACCCTTTAATCTCCAAAGTGCTTGAACTCTATGATACCTTACAGAACAAAGAAACTGTTTCCTATTCAGAATATTTAACCTTGATTGATTTAGCAAATCAAAACACTTCACATTCTGAGTCAAATACCAATGAAAAACACTTGTTAATGACACATGATGCAAGGCAAATGGAATGCAACATTGAGCCCTTTCAACTACTTCATCAGCACCTCACACAACTGTTATCCACAACTAGGGATCGAACATGCAGTGCTCTCTTCCGTCAGGACTTACCCACATTGACAAGAACCATTTTGCTGAACTTAGAACAACTGAAGCTTCAAATTACCAAAAAGAAGGTATTAATGGATGATTCTAATGCTGCACTTCAAGTAATCTACAACCAATTTCAGCCATTTATCAATGGGGAATATTCCGCAGACTTTGATCAACACGTGACTGGAATTTCATTCAAGAAACATACTGGAATGGAAATTCATGAGTTCATCAACACATTTATCGAACTTATGGATAATGTGGAAATGTACATTAAGGAAGCTGCTCAAGAGAATGATAATTTGAATGTGTTGAATGGGTGTCAGAAAAAATTAAGTGAAAGTTGTGATATGTCGGGTAATGGATCAGTTGAAAGAACGAATGATGCTGAATGCAGAATATCAAATACAACAAAGGATGAAACCGGCTGTAATGAATACAAAGGCTCAGAGTCTGAAAAGCTTGAAACAGCTTGCATTTCAGTAACTCCTGTTATGCATGAGGTGAATACAGATGCCATACCAGCAAATGAACAGGTGTCATGTGATGAGGTACCCTTAACTGATCAACATAATGCATTTGCTAATGTACCTGATCAATATGATTCTAACTCTGAACATGATATTGATAAATGTTTCTTGGTTGAGCCTGAATCTAAAATCTTTAAAACAAATGACATGGTTGAAAAAGGGGTTTATGATGAACTTTCAAACAAATACTCAATTCTTGAAAAACATTGTATTTCCTTGGAAATTGCAATACAACAAAGAGAAGAAAGTTTTCTTGCTACAAAACCTTGCATAAATCCTGAATTCCCAGAATTTCGAGAATTTTTTGAAATTAACCACTTAAAAACCCAGATTCAGGACAAAGATTCAACCATATGCAATCTGAAATTACAACTCTCAGATCTGCATAAGAAATGTAATATAGGGATGAAAATTCCTAACCATGAGGTGTGTGGTATGCTTAAATCTAGGAATGATGAATTGGCTCTATGTGTGTCCAACCTATTAAGGGAAAATGAGTCCTTAAGAAAGAACTTATTAGAGAACAATTCCAAGTTGATAGATCAAACTAACTCCTTGTTGGCAGACATTGATGCCCTCAAAGCCCAAATTTAGGATAAGAGCTTAGGAAATCTATTGGAAATAGGGTGAACACAAAGTTTGCAAAACCATCAACCTTGGGAAAGCCAATTGTACTGAACAACTCAGAACGTACTGTAGTTAGGCAGCCCAATGCTTTTAGAACAGAAAGATTTAAACCATCGAAATCTAAGCTTGCCTCCCAAGTTGATGCAAATACAGTTTTGACAAAGCCAATCACTTCACTAATTCATTCCGATATGATGAATAACAATCCCCAGCTTAATGTTCGAAGCCCTAAGATCAGGAATATTAGGAGTTCATCTAGTTCTTATAAGAAGCATCAAACGGCTGATGAATCCCCTAAGAAACAAACTAATTACAAAAGGACCAATGTTCAAAACAGGGAAGTGGCTACATCCAAATCTGCTAGAAGTTGTTTCAAATGGATTCCTACTGGTAGATTATTTAAGTTTTCAGGATCCAAACGGACATACACACCTAGATCTTGCCTTAAGTGGATGCCTACAGGAAAAATCTTCAAGTATATTGAACCTAAAGGGATTTCTATTAATGACACTCCTAGACCAAACTATGCAACATCCAATAGTGAGGATACTCATGCCACTAACTCATCTATTTGCAATACTACATGTGCTATTAGTACAAAGTGTCCTCAGTCTTTTTCAGGTACAATGCTCAATTCAATCATGAACATCATGACCTGGTTTCCATCAGAAATGAAGATTGCTCACTCAGGAATTGTAGCCTGTCAGAATTGATGTACCTCATACTTTGACTCCTGCTCGACTTGATTCCGGACTCGTTCTCATGAATCCGTGTACAAATTAATTTTTCACTTATTTCAAAAAAAAATTCATTTTCTTAATTAAAACTTTACCTACAATCTGATAAAAGATGTATCTCCTGTTATCGATAACATCTACGGTCCTAGAAATGTCATTCAATAATGATACGGGTCCATAGATGAAGTTCGAACAAAAGATATATTCTATTTTATAACGGGGGTTGAATTTCAATCAATGTTCACTCTTAATTGGTGACATTGATTGAGGGGGAAAATCTTTCAATTTATCTCTGCACCATTGTCTGATATATGTGATATGCCTACTTGTTTGCTGCTACATGTTATCCATGTTATGTCCTATTTGGTACTTGTCATATCATTCTACATGAATGCTTCTCATCCACCGTATCTGCATGCAATCTGGTAAGTACAAGGACTGAAAGTGTCTATTATACAAATTTATGTGTGATACTAAGATAGGTAGAGACTTGTCTCCATTTATCATAATAACATGGACCAAATATGTCATTTGTTGAAAATTTGGAATGGTTCCTAACT
This sequence comes from Chrysanthemum seticuspe, assembly GCA_019973895.1. NCBI lineage: Eukaryota > Viridiplantae > Streptophyta > Magnoliopsida > Asterales > Asteraceae > Chrysanthemum > Chrysanthemum seticuspe. The sequence goes on from BPTQ01000008.1 coordinate 302,660,781, forward strand.
GTAGCGACTTGCTTAGATCTTGGGTAGCGATTTGGTCCTATTAAAAAGGGTAGCGACTTGTCTCTTAATTCTAGCTAGCGAGTTGTCTCAAGTAGTTCAAATACATGGACTGAAAGTGTGAACTTGTTAAACTTGAAAACCATACTTAACCCCTAGCGACTTGTCACAAGTTACAAATTTTCAAAAACTCAAAAGCTTTCTTTCTCTCGTGACCATTTTTTTCTAGCGACTTGTTTGTGATTCAACCGAGTTTTTATCTTCGACAATTGATCCCACGCTTAGGTTTGTTAATGGATATGTTTATTGGGAATTCTTGATATTAAATTGGTTGTAGTTTGGGTTCACTAGGATAGATTTGATGGTGCAAGTGTATGTTTAAAAGGTTGTCCTTGCGCGTATAGTTGTAATTGTTGTATGAGTTTGTTGCGTTGTGATGTTCTGATTATGTTTGTGCTTGTGGTTTGTTTGTATTGGTTCATTGAAGTGATTTGGTTGTGTCGTTGTCATGGTTATATCTGTTGATTGGATTGTTGTTTTATGCGTATGTCAAGTCATGTTCTTGGTAGCGACTTACCTGATAGCAAAGTGTTCTTGGTAGCTAGTTCGTTCACATATTCCTCATGGCGAGTTGTGAAATCTTAATACATTCTTGCTAGCGACTTGCTTTGTAACTGGGTGATACGAATAGTAGCGACTTAGCCTTGTAATTTTTGATAGCGACTTGTCTTGACAAGTTAGTGACTTGCTATATCATTTTCACAATGGCGACTTGTCACAATTTTTTCTTGTGGCGACTTGTTTTGTCAAATTGTTTAAAGCGACTTGCTATAATAATTTCATGCTAGCGACTTGGTTCAAGTTTACTTGTAGCGATTTGTCTTGACAAATTACTCATAGCGACTTGCTATAACATTTTTGGTTTAAGCAATTTGTATCTGGTTTCTCTTGTAGCGACTTGATGAGTGTCCAAATACTCATCATTTTCATACCTTTTAAACTGCAAAAACATCTGAAAACACTCAGAAACGCATTAAAATGATAAAAATATCACAAACAAGTGTTTTATGTGTTTTAAATGCAAAAACATCAAAATCTGGTGAAAAACGTATCAAGTTTGCATTATTGGCAGTTTTAGTCCCCCAAGTTTCAACAGTTGTCAAATCTAGTCCCTGGTCATTCCAAAACTTGTAAAATGTCATTTAAGGTCCATGAGATTCAAAAGTTGTCAAAACAAACCCTTTAAAGTTCAAAAATCACAATTTACAACTTTAGTCCCTCAACTTTACAAAAATGTCAAATATAGTCCTTGGTTAATTTAAAAAGTGAAAACTATCAAATATTAACCTTGTACTATTTATAAATGACAAAATTGGTCCTTATGGTAAACTTTTGGAAAATTACAAGTTTGGTCCTTAGGATATCAAACTTGACAGTTTTGGTCCTTGGAATTATAAAAAATTGGATTTTATCAAATATGGTCCTTGTATTATTAAAGTTTGGCAGAATTGGTCCTTATTATATCTTTGGAAAAGTCACAAGATCAGCCCTTCAAGAATTCATAAATTGCAATATTGGTCCTTGTGCTTATTTAAACCAATCCGGACCTTATATATTATCCAAATCCAATCCAATACCCAGCCCAACCCAGTCCAAAGCCCAAACCCGAAAATTTAAATAGAATAAAACCGCCTCCACTGTTTCCCCTTCTCTCCCACCCCTGCAAACCCAATACCAGGGTGGTTTTCTCACCCTTATCCCTCCAACTGTAAAGTTACCAGCTGCCCATTTCACACCTTGTCCCCCTCCACCTCTACATACAACCAAACTGCATTAATTGCAGAAACCTGCTATTACCACTTTTCCCGCCAAATTTCCATGTGTACGGTTGTGATGATTTCAAGTGATCCAAGGGCTGGAAAGAGGTGGGAAATGCTTTGAAGTCAACAAGGATGCTTTTTGATGTCTATAAAGAAGGAAAAGAAGACTGAGTAGCAAGTTGTCACAAGTTTTAGACCCTTCATAGTGTAGATTTAATTTCTTGTCATTTTCAGTTTCAAGATTAAGTGTTTATGTCTGTTTTTAAATAGTTAAGTCAATTTGTATTTCATTTCTCAGTTGTAATCAGTTTTTATGTTAATGAAAATTGATTTTTAAAAGTGAAATTTCTCATAGTTGTTTTATTACTGTTTTGATCAATCTCAGCTGCTTATTAGCTTATTTTCAAGTTCCTTTAGCTTATCTCAGCATTTATTTTAGCTTGTTAAATATCAAATCAAAAAAATAAAAAAAAAATCTAGAAAATACTTGAAAAATAAAAATATGTCTAAATCAGTTTCAAAGCTTCATTAAGCTTTATTTCCTGTTTTATTAAGCTTACATAAGCTCAATATAGCTTATTGTGGGTTTAGTTTGGTTACATACTCAGTTCTACTCTAAAAACAATTCCAGTCAACAAAAGTCAACTGTAGAAGCTTTTGTGATTTTGATCATGTATATGGTTGATGCAGTGCTGATTTGGGGTTGGACTTTAGTAGTTTAGTATAGATAGGGTTCTGGTATAATCTTCACATAAGCTGGACCTCATGTAAGTTTGGTTTCCTTTTCTTTAAAACTGCCATGTATGCTAAGTCTCAGTTCAGTCTATATTTGATCATGATAGTGCTTGAATTTGCTTTATTTTAGCTCTAGGATTATTGTTAGAGTTCCATTTTCAATATTGCACTAGTAGAAGTAAGATTAGGTAGTAGGTTGTTTATCAGTTCATAAAAGGAGTGTTTGGATTTGTTGTGGCAGATATGCTAGAGGGTGTTTGTGAAGTTGTTCTTATTTGATGTACATTACAATACAATCTAGTAACTCAGTTCAAGCAATAAAACCTGTCCTTATTTCATAAAAAGTCAAAAATCATTTTAAAACACTTTAGGCTAAAAACTGTTAGAATGTTAGATTGCATAATCATGTATACTGTTGTGAAAGTTGTTTAAGTAGCTTAATCTAGTTCCATATCAGCTTAATATAGCTTATTTAGTCCATAGAATCAGTTGTAAGTTCATTAAAGTCAAACTTGTAGTTTTCTTAAAAAGTCAAATTGTGTCCTGTGCACAAGTGAACTGGTCATTTTCAAGAGCTTGTAAAAAGCTCTCAAGTGCACCATAGCTTGTCATTCTTGGTTCTTTGGATTGCTAACCAAGCCCTCTTAAGGTCCCAAGTTCAATTTTCCATTTTGTAGCTTATTCTCTAGGGCTGCTAGTGACTTTATTTTTGTCCCATTTCTGTTTTACATAATTACTCAGTGGATAACAAGCTTTTTCTTAAGCTCCTTATAAGCTCCACAGTGGTACCCACAGTGTGAGCTTTGGCTTTTTGGATAGCCCACCAGCTCAGCTTGTTAGTCTAAGTTTTTATTTTCATTCCCTAGCTTATTACAGTGCTTAATAATTAGCTTAAAGTACCTAGTAAACCAAATAGGTATCCTGTCATTAATCAGATAAGCTTATGCTTATTTAAGTATTGTTTAGAGCTTATTTTTAATTCATTTAGCTTTTTCAGTTGTTAAAATAGCTTATTACATATCTCTTAGCTTATTTTCATTTAACCTTTGCTTATCGAATAGCTTATTAAGCAAATTAGCTTTATCCTTGTCCTAAATCCCTTTTCTAGTTAACTGTTAAGAAAACTCAAGCTTATTCAGAGCTTATTAGTACTTTTCATAAAAAGTTATAGTTTTAGAAATTGCTTATCTTAATGTATTTAACAAGTTTGTAAAAGAAAAAAAATCGAAAAAAAATATTTTGCAAAAAGGGGAGGTCAAGGTTCGAACATGCGACCTCCCCCTTACAAGGGTGATAGTGGTGTACCTGGATACCATGCGCCCTTGGGACTTTCTTGGTTATTTCTTGCAACTTTTAATATATAACCCGCTTTGTCCATTTTAGCTTATACGCCTTATTTAGCTTATTTCTAGCTTATTCTTACTAGCTTTTTCAGTTTTTGTATTTTTTATAAAATTGTATTAGTATTAAGTATTTTACAAAAAAGTTTCAGATTTTTCTCATTAGTTTTAGTATTTTTAAACATTTAATTAGTGTAAAATCTTATTTAATTCATAATAAAAAATATAAAAGTCTAAAAAATACAAATCTTTTTTCTAAAATTTTCTTTTATCATATAGTACGTAAAAAATTGTTTTTACACTTGTAGGACTTTTATTTCATAAAATTTACGTTTTTGCTTGCGCACTCGCGTAATTTTTAGACTTAACGCGCGTTTTCATTTTAAACCACGTTTTTAGATATTTTAAGTTTACGTTTTAATTAAAATAGTTTATTTAAGTTATTTTGTTTTATAAAATAAATGTTCATCGATCTGTAAAAATAGTGATAGCGTTTATTTAATATATTTTAACTTTTTAATTTTCTTAATTTGCATTTAAGTCGCTGTAATTTATTAATCTTTTCTTTAGGTATAAATATTTCAAAAACCTTATTGATCACTATCCTTAGTGATTATTCGACATCTGAAGTTGTTTAACACCAATTCATCCTCCGTGGGACTTAACGACCCGGGAATTCATTATATTCTCCAGGACTTCATTGCATTTGTGCTTAAGCTGTTTTAAGTCTGTTACGGTTGGCCATTCACAAGTGGCCAGTTTGTGTGATTAGACTTGACAAGTTTAGCCCAGATCAAATTTTGGCGCCGCTGCCGGGGAGGCTGTAAGCGTGTTTTAAGCATTTCCAGACCCGTACTTGCACATATTCCACCTTTTTGTAAACAGTTTTTAAAAAAATCAAAAAGTTCATTAACACTTTTCCTAAAGTGTTAATAACACCAAAAATATTTTCATTCTTTGTTTTTATGGCATGTTTTTCAAAAATCCAAAAATATTCATCTTTACCCTCTTACCCTTTTTGATTCTTTATTCCTTTACCCTCTATCCATTTGATTCTAACTTCTTCTATTCTTATGGAATCTCTCGACTACGACGAAATCTGGAACGAAGTTGAAAAACTTCCTATTTTATCACAAATGTCAAGAATTCGTGTTGTTCGTGATGATCCATTGATTCTGCGTAGGGAAATAGAACGAGAAACCGGGGTGACAAAGGACCAGGTACTTTCATCTGATAATGGAGGTGCTAAATACGTCTAACCTACGGTTATCCAAAGCTCTAATCCCTCGATTGCTCCTAAGCCGTCTAAAATTGATCCTACACTTTCACGATTTACGGTTAAAAGCAAACATGCAGAAATTAGACCGGTGACTAGCAAGAATGACTTGCCTAATCTTCACGTTTCTCAAGAACCAGAACCAGAGACCATAACGGAAGTGGTGGAAATTGCTAGCTCTCAGAGCACACCACTTGTCCCACCTCCGGATTTTTCAAAATGTTCTTCAAGTCTTAATAGTCATTCAGATCACCATGTTGGTTTTGTTGATTCTTTGAATGAACCGATTCCTTCTCATAACTCTCAAATAGAATCGTTTATTCCTTGTGTCGGATGTGGTGAGCCTCTTTTTGGTTCACCCTGTCGCTGGTGTACATGTGTACAGTGTGGTAATGATATTCGGAACGGGAGTTGTTTGTTTTGTGGTTCGAGGAATTCATTTGATTATGATCCTAATCCGAACTCATTTAACGACCCCTCAAATTTTTCCAACTACCCACCACAGCCCGACTTATCTTCATATAATCAACAATACTGCTGTGAATTTTGTGGAGGTCCTCACCAAGGATTTGAATGTCAATCCGGAAACACGTTTGTCTATGAACAGTTTTCCGGTGATGCTCAGAATATTGGTTATGACCAATATCCATATGATTCACCAATCCAGGCTCAACAGTTTTACTGTTGTGAGAACTGTGGAGGTTCCCATTTCAGCTCTGATTGTCAAACAGGGAATCCATTTCCTTGTAACAATTACGACTATCCATATCTCGACCAACCTCCACAGTGTCAAATGACTCAAACTCCTCAGCAAACTCAACAAGACACTTATCTAGAGCTTCTGGAGTCAGTGAAAAGAACTGAGGAGTTGAGTAAGACAGCATTTCATAATGTTCCCAGTTTTTCTTGTGTATATTGTGGGGGTCCTCATGATGATTATCAATGTCAACCTTCTGGTTTTGACAAATCTCCACTCCCACAATGTCCCGTCATTCAAAATTCACATGAGAAATCCATGGAAGAATTGCTAGCTGAAGAGCAGGCTGCTAAGATAAATTCCCAAATTGCTTTTGAAAAATCTATTAGGGAATTAATTGCAAAAGAAAAAGCAGCCAGATCTAGCTCTCAATTTCGTTTTATTCCTGATGACAGTGATGATGAGGATACATTTGAAGATTCATCAATTTCATCAGTGGATATTCCAGCAGTTGAGATTCATTCTCAAACAACTGCCATCACACCCGAAACTCCCACTCACTCTCTAAACATGGGGGACGAGCATCTTGACACTGTTCCTGAAAAGGAATCGGACGAATTCATAAAGTCTAGTGTTGAGGACCTTGTCCCAATCCCGAGAGAGTCACAGGGAACTTTTGAGCATTTGTGTGATATCCTTTCCCCTCTTGAGTGTTCAAAAGATCATTTTGAGACTTTCTCCGATTTCATTCCACTTTCATCAGAAAATGATGATGATCTCTTTGATTTCAATGCCAACCTAGGAGAAATTGAAAGTCTCCTTTATAATAATCGTTCACTCACTTCTCACCCTAACAGTCCAATAGAGAATGTTAATCACCTTGTTCCCGAAGCATTCAAAGCTACTTTCACCAATCCTCTATTTGAATTCGAATCTGAATTCACTTGGATTTTTAACAATCCAATCTTTGACGAGGATAGTGATGAGCCCATAATGGAACAAGGGTTCACAGACTTACATCATGTGAATGATTCTCTTTACGAGGAGTTCTCCTTTGAACTCACTCATATCATATCTCCACCGGAGTATGATAACTTCCACTTTGATCTAGACATAAATGATCTTTGTGTTCTGGAGGGAAATGTTCTCAGCCATGAGAACTTGCTTGATATCAAAATCCCATCCCTCCCACCCAGAATATGTCTTGATCAAATGAGCTTAAATGATGAGATTCATGATCCAGAAATCATGAATTCTCCTTCTGATGATGATGACTTAGTCATGATGTTTATCATCATTTTCTTTCTCTTCTTCACCTATCCCGTGGCTTCTCCTGTTCTTCACTCCTTCGGGAATGAAGACATTATCTTTGACCCCGGCATTTTCATTTATCATTTGTGAGCCGGTTCTATGTATATCTCATCGGTGTGGAACTTTCACGTACTTCAATGTTTATACAAACATCTTGAGTGAAAGTCTGATGGAGATTGTCACTTCCACTTACTTCCCCATGAACAATTTAATTCGGGGTCGAGTCAAGCTAGCGACTCGGTAATCAAAAACAGTAGTTAAACATGGGTTTTCACCCATGTGTACCACCCTAGTGTGGGGGAGATGCCCCACATGTTGTATATAGACCTTAAAAATGAATGAAAATTGTAAATATTAAAAAAGAGAATAATTGTTGTGTTTCTACACTTAGCTAGTAATGTTATCTTTTTACGTTCTAAGTTTCGGCATAACAGCCGGTACTTTGAATATTGAGGACAATATTCATTTCTAAGTGTGGGGGGGAAATTCTGGCGAATTTGATCATAAATGTACCCTTTTAGTCCATTTTTCCCCCAAAATGGCCAAATTTTAAAATTTTTTTATTTAGTGGAAGTACTATGTACTAAACACAACAAATGGTAATCAGTCCGCCATGTCTAACCCACATAAGGATTGGCTAATCCAGGAGCAAACGACTCTTGGTAAAGATATCTCAAATCCGTTGACGGCTTGCAATTTGCCCAAAATTGTATGGTGTTCAGCTCACCATATCTTTAATTAGTGAAAAGTTGGCTAGCCCGCAAGTTTATGGCTTGTGGTAAAGGCAATGGGAAATCCATAATTGGTAATCGACTCACCAAAGATATTTTATCTAAGAGTTGGCTAGTCCAGAAGCAAACGGCTTCTGGTAAAGACAAATCAAATCCGTTTACAGCTTATGATTTGCTCAAAATCATTTGGTTATCATTGTACCAAGGTTCTTACTTGAACTGAAACAATTGGCTACTCCAGAAGTAATGGCTTTTGGTAAAGAGATAAAATCCATTAACTTTTCATAAATCATTGCTAGGGACTAGCAATATCTTAGTGTGGGGGATTGATGAGTGTCCAAATACTCATCATTTTCATACCCTTTAAACTGCAAAAACATCTGAAAACACTCAGAAACGCATTAAAATGATAAAAATATCACAAACAAGTGTTTTATGTGTTTTAAATGCAAAAACATCAAAATCTGGTGAAAAACGTATCAAGTTTGCATTATTGGCAGTTTTAGTCCCCCAAGTTTCAACAGTTGTCAAATCAAGTCCTGGTCATTCCAAAACTTGTAAAATGTCATTTAAGGTCCATGAGATTCAAAAGTTGTCAAAACAAACCCTTTAAAGTTCAAAAATCACAATTTACAACTTTAGTCCCTCAACTTTACAAAAATGTCAAATATAGTCCTTGGTTAATTTAAAAAGTGAAAATTATCAAATATTAACCTTGTACTATTTATAAATGACAAAATTGGTCCTTATGGTAAACTTTTGGAAAATTACAAGTTTGGTCCTTAGGATATCAAACTTGACAGTTTTGGTCCTTGGAATTATAAAAAATTGGATTTTATCAAATATGGTCCTTGTATTATTAAAGTTTGGCAGAATTGGTCCTTATTATATCTTTGGAAAAGTCACAAGATCAGCCCTTCAAGAATTCATAAATTGCAATATTGGTCCTTGTGCTTATTTAAACCAATCCGGACCTTATATATTATCCAAATCCAATCCAATACCCAGCCCAACCCAGTCCAAAGCCCAAACCCGAAAATTTAAATAGAATAAAACCGCCTCCACTGTTACCCCTTCTCTCCCACCCCTGCAAACCCAATACCAGGGTGGTTTTCTCACCCTTATCCCTCCAACTGTAAAGTTACCAGCTGCCCATTTCACACCTTGTCCCCCTCCACCTCTACATACAACCAAACTGCATTAATTGCAGAAACCTGCTATTACCACTTTTCCCGCCAAATTTCCATGTGTACGATTGTGATGATTTCAAGTGATCCAAGGGCTGGAAAGAGGTGGGAAATGCTTTGAAGTCAACAAGGATGCTTTTTGATGTCTATAAAGAAGGAAAAGAAGACTGAGTAGCAAGTTGTCACAAGTTTTAGACCCTTCATAGTGTAGATTTAATTTCTTGTCATTTTCAGTTTCAAGATTAAGTGTTTATGTCTGTTTTTAAATAGTTAAGTCAATTTGTATTTCATTTCTCAGTTGTAATCAGTTTTTATGTTAATGAAAATTGATTTTTAAAAGTGAAATTTCTCATAGTTGTTTTATTACTGTTTTGATCAATCTCAGCTGCTTATTAGCTTATTTTCAAGTTCCTTTAGCTTATCTCAGCATTTATTTTAGCTTGTTAAATATCAAATCAAAAAAATAAAAAAAAATCTAGAAAATACTTGAAAAATAAAAATATGTCTAAATCAGTTTCAAAGCTTCATTAAGCTTTATTTCCTGTTTTATTAAGCTTACATAAGCTCAATATAGCTTATTGTGGGTTTAGTTTGGTTACATACTCAGTTCTACTCTAAAAACAATTCCAGTCAACAAAAGTCAACTGTAGAAGCTTTTGTGATTTTGATCATGTATATGGTTGATGCAGTGCTGATTTGGGGTTGGACTTTAGTAGTTTAGTATAGATAGGGTTCTGGTATAATCTTCACATAAGCTGGACCTCATGTAAGTTTGGTTTCCTTTTCTTTAAAACTGCCATGTATGCTCAGTCTCAGTTCAGTCTATATTTGATCATGATAGTGCTTGAATTTGCTTTATTTTAGCTCTAGGATTATTGTTAGAGTTCCATTTTCAATATTGCACTAGTAGAAGTAAGATTAGGTAGTAGGTTGTTTATCAGTTCATAAAAGGAGTGTTTGGATTTGTTGTGGCAGATATGCTAGAGGGTGTTTGTGAAGTTGTTCTTATTTGATGTACATTACAATACAATCTAGTAACTCAGTTCAAGCAATAAAACCTGTCCTTATTTCATAAAAAGTCAAAAATCATTTTAAAACACTTTAGGCTAAAAACTGTTAGAATGTTAGATTGCATAATCATGTATACTGTTGTGAAAGTTGTTTAAGTAGCTTAATCTAGTTCCATATCAGCTTAATATAGCTTATTTAGTCCATAGAATCAGTTGTAAGTTCATTAAAGTCAAACTTGTAGTTTTCTTAAAAAGTCAAATTGTGTCATGTGCACAAGTGAACTGGTCATTTTCAAGAGCTTGTAAAAAGCTCTCAAGTGCACCATAGCTTGTCATTCTTGGTTCTTTGGATAGCTAACCAAGCCCTCTTAAGGTCCCAAGTTCAATTTTCCATTTTGTAGCTTATTCTCTAGGGCTGCTAGTGACTTTATTTTTGTCCCATTTCTGTTTTACATAATTACTCAGTGGATAACAAGCTTTTTCTTAAGCTCCTTATAAGCTCCACAGTGGTACCCACAGTGTGAGCTTTGGCTTTTTGGATAGCCCACCAGCTCAGCTTGTTAGTCTAAGTTTTTATTTTCATTCCCTAGCTTATTACAGTGCTTAATAATTAGCTTAAAGTACCTAGTAAACCAAATAGGTATCCTGTCATTAATCAGATAAGCTTATGCTTATTTAAGTATTGTTTAGAGCTTATTTTTAATTCATTTAGCTTTTTCAGTTGTTAAAATAGCTTATTACATATCTCTTAGCTTATTTTCATTTAACCTTTGCTTATCGAATAGCTTATTAAGCAAATTAGCTTTATCCTTGTCCTAAATCCCTTTTCTAGTTAACTGTTAAGAAAACTCAAGCTTATTCAGATCTTATTAGTACTTTTCATAAAAAGTTATAGTTTTAGAAATTGCTTATCTTAATGTATTTAACAAGTTTGTAAAAGAAAAAAAATCGAAAAAAAATATTTTGCAAAAAGGGGAGGTCAAGGTTCGAACATGCGACCTCCCCCTTACAAGGGTGATAGTGGTGTACCTGGATACCATGCGCCCTTGGGACTTTCTTGGTTATTTCTTGCAACTTTTAATATATAACCCACTTTGTCCATTTTAGCTTATACGCCTTATTTAGCTTATTTCTAGCTTATTCTTACTAGCTTTTTCAGTTTTTGTATTTTTTATAAAATTGTATTAGTATTAAGTATTTTACAAAAAAGTTTCAGATTTTTCTCATTAGTTTTAGTATTTTTAAACATTTAATTAGTGTAAAATCTTATTTAATTCATAATAAAAAATATAAAAGTCTAAAAAATACAAATCTTTTTTCTAAAATTTTCTTTTATCATATAGTACGTAAAAAAATTGTTTTTACACTTGTAGGACTTTTATTTCATAAAATTTACGTTTTTGCTTGCGCACTCGCGTAATTTTTAGACTTAACGCGCGTTTTCATTTTAAACCACGTTTTTAGATATTTTAAGTTTACGTTTTAATTAAAATAGTTTATTTAAGTTATTTTGTTTTATAAAATAAACGTTCATCGATCTGTAAAAATAGTGATAGCGTTTATTTAATATATTTTAACTTTTTAATTTTTTAATTTGCATTTAAGTCGCTGTAATTTATTAATCTTTTCTTTAGGTATAAATATTTCAAAAACCTTATTGATCACTATCCTTAGTGATTATTCGACATCTGAAGTTGTTTAACACCAATTCATCCTCCGTGGGACTTAACGACCCGGGAATTCATTATATTCTCCAGGACTTCATTGCATTTGTGCTTAAGCTGTTTTAAGTCTGTTACGGTTGGCCATTCACAAGTGGCCAGTTTGTGTGATTAGACTTGACAAGTTTAGCCCAGATCACGACTTGATTTGACAACTTGTTTTAGCAACTTGTTATAACACTTCCATAATAGCAACTTGTCTCATGAAATCCTATTATAGCAACTTTGTTTTTAACAATTTTGACTCAAAACAACTTGTCTCTTGAAAACTTTGTCAAAATGATTTGTTACCTTGAAAATTACTAAAGCTACTTAATCTATTTCCTAAGCATTTCAATATGTTTATTGGTAATCTGTCATGTATGCTACTCGTTGTGTTTTTGTCATGAGGTTGCATTAAAGTTGTTTAGCTAACCATGTCTAATCTAACATGCTCTCAAACACTGTTGTTGTATGTGTATGTCTTTAGATTCTCAATGGCAAACACAACCTCATCTAAGAACCCTGCTACCTCTGCTCCACCCACAGTTCTTACAGACAACAAAATTTTTCCAGAAGATAAATGGGTAGAGATAGGAAAAAGCAACTGCTATGTGGACATGGAAAGATTGCAACAAAATCCAATCTTCAAAGTGGCAATTGATATTCTTAAAAACACTAATTTCTTTAGTGCCTTGACCAAGCAATGCACAATCCCCTCCATTTACCTACAACAATTTTGGAACACCATTACATGGGACAAAATCACAGCTAATTATTCTTGCAAGCTTGACGATAAGGAATTTGTAATCACATCTGACATTCTCAGTAAGGCCCTAGGAATCACACCTTGTGACCCTACAAAACAATCTGTCCCTCCACCTAGTGCGGAAGAACTAATGGACTTTCTTAATGATTTGGGTTATCAAGTCAACGTTACAAGGGCTTCAGATATCATCACCGGACATATGTATCAACCCTGGAGAGCCATTACTACTATTCTCAACTTATGCTTATCTGGAAAAACCTCAGGGTTCGATAAAGTGAGGATACCTATTCTGCAGATCTTATGGGGTCTCATCAAAGGGGTGAACATTGATGTCTTGGAACATATTTGGGAAGAATTCTCGTTGTCAATGCACACTTTCATCACCGATAGAACAAATGTTCAGAATCAAGCTCAAGGAAGAAAGAAAGTACACAAACTTGTGATTCCTAGCATAAGATTCTCGAAGCTTGTCATCCAGTTCTTGCAACAGACTCATAACTTTAATCCTAGGAGTGAATCAGTCCTCCATAATGCTAGGGATGAATTTGTACTTGGTAACCTCAAATATGTTGCCAGAGGTGTCAATAAAGAGATCTTTGGTTTGCCAATTCCTGATGTTCTTCTCACAGACGATATTAAGAAGACTGACCACCTCAAATTATACAAGAAAAGGGCATCCAGATCCAATGTTGATGACTCTCCCAATCCCTCACAACCCAAATCTACAAAGTCTACTTCTAGCACAAAGACCTCATATGCTGCCCTTCCCAAGAAGAGACGTGATAGATCTCAATCTACCGACACTTCATTACAGAAGCAGAAAAAGAGAAAGAATGATGTTGAAAAGGAGAATGTTGGAGGAACCGAGGATCCAAAGGGTGACAGACGATTGATTGATGAAGACGATGCTGCTTTGCAACAAGGGATTAAACAAAGCCTGGAAAGCCTGAACATGAGACCACCAGTTGGAGGTGTTGTGATAAGAGAACCTGAGCCAATGCCATGTCAAACAACTTCAATCACACAAGACAAAGGGAAAGGGATTGTTGGTGTAGAAGCTGAACATGCCGCTCACATGCTTCTGACCATCTCTTCTCCACCATCTGGAACTACCACCCAATTTGAGCTGAAGAAAAGAAGCATTGAATCATCTTCAGCTCAAGAACAAACTGGAATGTAAAAGGAGGTATCCGAAACACAGGAAGAAACACCTGCATCAAGTGATACCCAATCTGATAAGAATGATGAAGACAAATTGATGAAAGACTCACATGAGAACCTTGAGTCAAGATCTGATGAACACAGGCACATGGAAGAAACAAACATGTCTACTGGTTCTCTATCCTCAATGAAGAACCTAGATGCTGAATTCTCTTTTGGTGATCAGTTCCTAAATGACAAACCCACATATACAGAGTCTTATAAGCAAAGTGATGAGAAAGAGGAAGCTGAGTCCATGTATACAATCGACATTCAGCAAGACACATCAACCATTCCTCTGATGTCAGCACCTACTCAAACAACCGTACTTCCACCACCTGAACCTGCTAAAGATCTATCACTCGAACCAGTGGTTACAGTTAATGACACGGACACTCCACCGGCTTCACCACCCCAAATTCTTACATCAGATCAATTGCTCGACAAAGCTGTAAAACGAATTGAAGCTCTTGAGAGGCAACTGCCTAAATCTGTCAACGTCCTCGAGCAACGTGTCTACAAGTTAGAGAATCTTAACTTCGATCAAGGAGTTGCAGATGCAATTGAGGGAGAGGTGAAAGATGCTATTGAATGTAAAGGTGATGATGAATATAATAAACATAAATATAATATATAAACGCAGCGGAATCATCACCAACAACAGATCCATATTGCCATATGATCAATCAAATAAAACATAGATAAGGTTTATACCTTTGTAGCGTGATTCCGGTAACGAGACACCAACGACCACCACGAATGGAATCAAGAAACCAAAAGACCAATTAGGTTGGCCTTTCCCAATGTGTGAAACACACTACACGTCTAACAATCACCCTTTGATGCTAGTCTTAACCTTTGATCCAA
>BPTQ01000008.1:302675520-302862691 GCA_019973895.1 Chrysanthemum seticuspe
GACCCCTTGTTATTTAAATTCACAAGGCCGATTAGGTTTGTAGTTCGACCAATAGGAATCGGGGACTGAGCATTCCACCTAAGTGCAATATCTCCATGCCAATCCATAACTGACAGTCCAATGGTTGACAAAAATCGACCCAAAGGAAATCTTGTTCCAAGTTAAAACGAAAACAGAGGACTCACCTGGAATGTCAAATGTTTGTTTACTTGCATGTACGCCAAGAAGTTCTCCAAGATAAACACGCACACGTACACGTTCAGAGATTGAAAGTAGATCTCCATGTGTAATTGCAATAGCAGGTTTATGATCTAAAATATGAATGATGAAATATATTAAAAATGTACACGCATAATAAGCTTAGAACATATATGAAAAGTTTGTCATTTTGTGATACCTTTGAAAGACAAATATGGTGAACTGAATGTATTAGCAACCATTTGTGTATACAGTGTGTCTGATCCATTACTGTTCATACATTTCAGAACCGAAACCCCGTTTACCACGAATATAACAAAGTTAACGGTCCTGCTTTTATAAGAAAAGAGTTTATCTCGGCCGGATTTGTGCTTCATTCTGGAAACGGGATGTTTTTTATTGTCATCCCAACTATGAAATCTGCATAACGTTAAAGAGCACATATCAGAGCGTATTCTTGGCACAAGACAAGGGGAAAAGCAGAATACATAATTCAAGTTTCCATGAAAAATGACGTACCATTGTTGAATCTTTCTGAACTCAGTCAACACGGGATATATATTCTCAAAGGCAGTATATGTTTCATCTCTGACCTGAGCACGGCCCAAAGGAGTAAAGTTAAGTACATAAAAATACAACGCTATATGTTAATAATCAACATTGACCGAGGTTGAGTTGTCTCACCTTAGCACCGGTAAGAACGATTTTCACAGAAACAATAATGAGCAACACTATTTTAGGTTGCTTCATCCGTAAAGAGAGAACCAACTCATCGAGCAAAATACCAATTCTCTCCTTCTGATCCACAAAAGCTACATGATCACGATACTAATGATAAATATAATTATTAAAATGCTGGAAGCATGACATGTTAGCCATATCAATGCGGTTACAAATAATTACAGAACCTAGCCAAATACTCACCTCTTTGGTCAAGACGACATCTTTCACCCTTTCACTGTAGTCTTTTGCACTTGTAAATTGATTTGCTTGTGTAGCTTCCTCGTCTAGATCGTCTTTTTCATACATTGTTTGAACCTGTACAATGATATTAGAGTTTTGAAAAAAAAAATGGTTGAACCGAATGATATTAGGGTTATGTAAAAAAATATATAATGAATGAATTAAGAAAAAATTATATTTAAAGAAAAGATATGTATAATAAGTTTTTAAAGAGATAATTACTTAATATAATTTTTGTAGATAAATTGTATTTAGTATAAGATTCAATAAAATTACAGCCATTTATAGATTATAATATGCAACATAATTATCAAAATAACTTGTTGCCTAAGTGGTAAACACACAAGTTATTTATCAAAACAACCAAGGTTCAATCCTTGCAAGGCACCTTTTTTATGAACAATTTTCAAAAACATTGCATAAAAATCAGAAATTTATAAAAATAAAATTCGAAATTTATAAAAATAATTATTAAAATTCAGGAAATATCCGAAATTTATATAAAATATTATAAAATATTAAAAATTAAAAATTTACAATTAGTGCTTAGGTGGACATAAATATTGCTTATGTGGCATTGAGGTGGCATTGAGGTGTCATTGAGGTGGCATTGAGGTGGCATTAATGTCAAATGCCTCCTGTTATATAATATATATATATATATATATATATATATATATATATATATATATATATATATATATATATATATATATATATATATATATATATATATATATATATATATATATATATATATATATATATATATATATTTCGTCAATTTCAATATTAGTTTCATATCGTTATTCGTTTCGAGTCCGTAAGCACGAGTCATGACTTCTCGGTTTTTGATCAATCAATAGTCCAAAATATACTAAAGTCCATGTTACGGCGTTGTCGAGGTCAACTATGACTAAAAAGTTAAATTAACACCAACGTTGCTCAAAGTTGACAATTTATATTATACGTCCAAGTCAATAATGACAATAGCGCAACTCAATCTCAAATCAACCCAAATTAATCTCTCCATCCAATTAATCTACCAAATATACCCGAAACCAATTATGACCCTAATGGTCATGACACGGTCACGGTTAAGACCACGTGAACCAAACAAGGTCTAGAAGCTTTTCAGGTCCACACGTCTCATCCAAACACCAACAACAACAACCAACAAGATACCACAACAATCCGACCCGGACCCTTGGTCCATGTGGGTCACGTACGTTACACCCACAATCCATATGTGGGTTTGGTGGCTCGTACGCCTCAACCTACACAACCAAACACTCCCAAATGGCTTCTACTACAACCAAACACAATCAATCAATCTCCAATCATCATCCAAACATCAAACCCATCAAATAATCTAAACCCATTTCATGAAACTAAGCCTAAAATGCAAAAACACAACAATATGATACACCACATGATACCGAATCACTAGCTACATGTTTTATTAAGTGTAAATTAGTTTTAATCCCATGTTTCACCCAAAAACCCATTATGGTCGAACCATAAACGAGCCATAAAAGACCCATTTGTGGCTTTTCATGACCCAAACAAGCTTGACCCATGTTCCATTTACCTTTTCCCAACTCGATATACAAGATTTAATGAAAACCCTAGAATCACGAATCGTTTTTGTAAGATTTGAAGGTGTTAATATAGGCTTCTATAAGATATATATATATATATATATATATATATATATATATATATATATATATATATATATATATATATATATATATATATATATATATATATATATATATATATATATATATATATATATATGGATGGAAAGAGGAAAGAGAGATCTACAAAATGGTGGTGGAGGTGTAATCTCACTCGCCGGAATTTGGCCGTGAAGGGGGCGGCGGTGGTGGTTAGTTTTTTGGGTTAGGGTTTGTTTGGTGGAGGAGAGAAAGAGTAGAGAGAGAAAGTTGTGTGTGTGTGTTTTTAGTGAGAGAAAATGGAAGTGAAAAATGAGGTTAGGAGGGGCTTTTATACATGGACATGAGGGACCTCAAAATAATTATTTTGGGTGGAGGGGGCGCTGGCCAAGAGGTAAAAGGAGGGGCCGAAGCCGTAATTTTTCATAAACTATCCCGTTTACCCAATCCCGAGCTCATATATTGTCCTACGAGTGTCCCACGACGTTCCTTCGACTTTCTATTATGTTTATTTATGTTTTTCCACGAGTTTTGACTATTTATTTGTCAAGTTTTGAGTTACGGTTCAAAAGTTACATTATTTCTTGTTTTAGGCTTTTATTGTGCCGAATCGAATAGTGCCTTATAAAAAAGAGTTAAAACTCACACGATAAATCATACGATAATAAAATAGATCATAAAAGCCAATAAACGATATCAAATCAAGTCATGGTCGATAAAAATAGTTCTAAAGGCAAAAACTCGGTTTAGTTTAACGTAATGCGGTTACCTAAAATAGACTCCCTAATTGCCAGTTGTCACAGAATTCATTAAGATTGTTGTTTGCTCATGAATAATGTAGAAAAATTAAATGTCATGGGGTTCGTAAGATTTAAACAAGAATGTTTGTTCTCTATCATCAATCTTGCATAATGTATTTGCTGCTTATCAACCATTAATACTATCTCTTAATAACTTAGTTATATATTTATCATCTCATCAGAATAAATATGTCAAATTTGGAACTTGCATGATATTTAGTTTTTTTACAGACATGCAAAAATGATATATAATTTTTCCTTACATTTATGGGTATATATGTAAAAACAAGTTCAGAATGTAATTATGTCAGATTATTCAAGCTTATAAAGGTAATTACTAACAGTTTGTTGATTTAAATAAGTCTACAAATGGCGTTTGGAAAGTTGTCATGGAATCGTTATGGTAATGCCGGCCGGGTTTGATTATAGAATGGGTGTATTCTGCACAGGGACATGGAGTTCATGTCATTAGACTCCTCATCGAAGCATCGAGTTCTTTTAGGCTTATTAAAGAGAGACAAATGCAAGTTTAGAAGTCTTACAGCTTGAAATTTGGTAAAATATATTATGCTATTACATTATTACCAATTTACCATTTGATAAATAATTGATGTTTTCTTATAAATTGCAATAAATGTTTAAATCGAAAGCATCCAGCCCGAATCCGAATCCAACCGATCTCAGACCCTTTCTAATGCAATCTGGATTAGACTAAATTATATTTATTTAAATTCACATCCTTCTGCATGTCACAAGGTAAATGTGATTAATAACGTGTGTTGACATTGTCATGCATCGTTTCTAATCAAGTAAGTAATGGCCGTCCTTCAATTGTGATTGAGGTGAGGTTAAATTAGGTGGTGCCACGGTTAGAATTTAGTTCAATTGATAGTTGTCTACTCTGTTGATATGATTTTATCCACGATTTAGGCAACAAAACCATGGTACAACATCTACGCTTAGTCATGTCAAGTGTGTTATGGTCAAGGGTGTAGCTAAATTTTTTGTTATCAACAATTCAGAATATGTAAACGCCGAAATATATATACGTATATCTTGGAATCCAAATTTCTCTTTACGGTCCGAGTACTTATTTATTCAACTGTTTGTATCAGGTTGAACAAAAATATCATGCTGAAGAGAGATCGAGTGTGAATATCATACAAGCGTTTCAGGTGAAATCGTCACGTTAGCTCTTTTCGAAAAGAAATAAGTATGTCGTTGAACTAAGTAGTGCATGGTTAAAGAGAACTTGAGAATTGTATGTAATGATTTTGATGGTTTCTATTATTTTTCATGACAAATATGCCTAAAGATATAAATTTCTTTTGTGGACAAGTGATTATTGTACAAATACAATGCAAATCCAATCTGAACATTGCATATTTGTCTAAATTTGAATCTAAATCAGTTGACATAGGTTAGTATGATAGTATGTTCAAGTAACATTTCGGTCAATATCTTATCTTATATATCAATTTTTATCTATAGTTGAGTTTTGAATTGATTAATGGTAATAAATATACCATACTTTCATTAATTTCTCTAACAACTCGAAATTTGCCATTCAAAACAAAATATATCAAAAAAACAAATGGTTTTATAACTCACTATGACAAAACTACCAAATAAATAAGAAAAAAATAATTTATGTAACTTACTAATATTAAAATATTACATATGAAAAGCCTCATTTAAATATAACATCTTCCAAAAAACCTCTTCACATGTACCCTTTTAAAGTTAAATAACTATCTTAAATAGTATGAACCTAATTAGTACCAACCATTTAGCTATTAAATATTAGACACAATCGGTGCATCGCACGGGTTGAATAAAGCCTCGTGAAACAATATAGTATGTATACTATTTAAAAAATTAATCCAGAAGAAATACATACACTCGTCATATATTATAAATATGTTATATATCAAAAGCCTGAAGATATACAAAAATACAAATCATAAAAATGACGCACTAATTGCAATCATCCATGTACTAATGTCTCGTATAGGCCATCCATTATTCATACTTACGAATACATATGAACTTTGGCTCCAACAAGTAAATTATTTGTATATACAAATAAAATTCACATTAGTCTTAATTGAATAATAACATAAATGAAGAAATACCCATAACTATTATATATTATTCATAAAGGAAATTGATTAATATTCCAAATATCTAAATACAAAAATTAAACTTTCAATTCTTCTACATAACGAAACCCATTTTCAATAGCATGTTGATCATGCTTATCACATGGTAAAACTTTCGTTAGTGGATCAACAACATTTTCATAAGTATGGACCTTAATAAATTGAATATCATTTCTTGCGACCACTTCGCGAATGTAGTGAAATTTGCAAAGAATATGTCGACTACCTTTCTGTATTTGTGATTCATTCGCAAGTAAGATTGTGCTTGAATGATCACAATGCAGTTTCATAGGGGTTTTGTTACATGGAACAACACCAAGATCCCTTATGAACTTCTTCATCCAGACAGCCAACTGAGCAACTTCTGAGAAATTGATCCATTATGCTTTTATGGACGATAATGAAATGGTGCTCTGCTTCGAGCTCCTTCAGCAACCACTCCGCTATTCATAACTAAGACATAGCTAGATTGCGATCGAGTATGATCTCAGTCTGTTTGGAACCTAGCGCCAGTGTAATATTTTACATCTGGCTCTACATCCAAACCACCATAAACAAAGAACATATCCTTAGTTCTTCTCAAGTACTTCAATATGTTTTTTTACAACACACAAGTGTTCCTCACCTGGATTCTATTGGTATCTGCTAGTCATGCTCAATGTGAAAGATACATCATGTCTTGTACAAGTCATAACATACATTATGGATCCAATTGTTAAAGTATATGGAATCCTACTCATCCTCTCTATCTTACCAGGTGTGATACGACTTTGAGATTCACTCAAATGTGAGTTATGAGACATGGGGAGCAACCTTTCTTAGATTCATGCAAATAAAATCTTCTTAAGATCTTATCTACATAAGTGCTTTGGCTTAGAGATATAAGTCGATTAGATGTATCACTATAGATCTTGATTCCTAGGACATAAGCAGCTTCTCATATATCATTCATGGCGAAGTATTTTCCTTACTTCTTTCATAGAAGCATTAATTATTAAGCAGAGCTCTATTTGGGACAATGATCTCTCCCATTTCTTCAGCAATGAATTTCTTTGGCTCGAGCAATCTTGTTCACGACTGAAGATGCCAGCTTCTCAAAAATGATTGCGATCAAGGCAGATAGAATGAGTTCAGCCATTGTTGGTTTAGAGTAGTAGCTCAAAATATAGTAGTAGATAATTGGTATGAAATGATTATGCTTTGAACTAATGATTTCAATTAAGCTACATTCAAAGGGTGCATACAAATACTCTTGGAGCACCAAAGATATATATGAGATATACGAGGATGAATAGGATGATTCTTTATTGTGGTACAAGTCATTATTATATATTTATACGACATGTTAAGTTGCGCACTAGCAAGATGTGAATTGCCAATGGGCGGTAAGAAAAAACAAGGATACAAACTAAACTAATTGTAACACCCCCATCCGAGAATGGGCCAAATGTCACATTTATGGCATCAACAGAACATACGCAAGGGGAAGACTTTATAAATAATAAGGTTACAAAGGTATTCTAAGGTAATAATAAAATACTAAGTCTAAACATAGTGACTTCCAACTAAATACAAAACCCAAACTAAGTCTAATGAAAGATAAAACCAAAGTCTAATCCATATCAATAGCAAATGAGAAAACTATCTTCAGGGTGGTCCGCTAATGGCTCATATGCATTCTTCACTCAAATCCCAGCTTTCCTCCTATAACCTGCCGGCTGCCGCAGGAAAAAGAAATGCGGCTGAGCTTAAAAAGCTCAGTGAACAGATATAACAAACGAATAACTAAACAAAAACAAATAAGTGAGAAAGAACCATAAGAATCTGCTGAACAAAGAGATCATATGTCATAAGGGTAAAATGAATGATGAGTCAAAAGAATGATAAGAAAAAAATCCAAGAATCATAAGGAAATGCCCACGAGCTCAAAACATATGTCTAAAGCATGATACATGCATTAAACCAAATATCCAATCATATATCATAATCCTGTCATATCAAAAGTATACATGGAGTAGCTAGCTCCTAAAAGTGAAATGGGGTGTATGGCACACACAAGCCATTCACATATCAAATCTGAACTGATTACCTAGGATGCATCCATACGCTCCTTGCAAAATAAAGTCATACCCATATACACGAGTACATAGACAAGTATATATACGTATTAAAATGGCCAAGTGAACAATATACAAATAGGAACGCCATTGATCAATCACACCTCCATAGAAAGTGTCATGCCATTGGTGTCTCAATGACATGGCCATGGTACCTTCATGACTAGTTAATATCTCGGGCAACAGAACAAATCGAAGCATATCCAAAGCATAACGGATCAATCATAATATGTCCAAACAAAGGTATATCTAACTGAAATGAATCTCATATCAAGGGATAGAAAACGAATATCATATCAAATGGGATGGCAACCAGATACCATAACAATGAACAAAATTCAGGGATCGAGAAGTCATGATAAAATCATTATAAGAAAGGAATAGAATATCTGCACCTTAGAACAAATGAAAGAAAAATGGAAACAAACACGAGTCACTCATCCTTCAACGAATTTACATGAATTAAGGATCATTTAATATTTATAAGGCCATTTAATGCCATAACTTATTCTTCATTTAATACTTATAGTTATTAATCTGTTTTAGGGTTTCACATGTGAAAATAAGGTTCTCGTTCACTTTCTTATAATTTTAAGACATATCAAATAAGCTCCTGAGGTTTCCAAATTTTAGCCAGTGACACCTACATGTGATAAGTACTTCCCATAATTTTTATAGATTTTATCTCCTAGTGTATGTATAAATTCAAAAATCGTTTCCCCAAACTTGTCCAGAGAGTGCACTATAGGTATACCCATAAAGTTTGCATTTATTAAACATATCAAAATCTTCCAGAAAAATTCACAAAAATTACAGTAACTCATATACATCTTAAATATTTTCCCTATAAAATTTGGCATCCTAACTCGTTATGGTTTGAAAACTAAAAATTATAAACACAAACTGATTTCAGACTCAAAATTCCCAGGTTTGACGACCCATCATGTAAAAATCAAATGCCCACTTTCCAGACCTCAAATGACCATGAAACTTAATATTCAGAGAGTAGACTTCATGAACTTATTTTTAGACTCAAGAATCATACAAAAACACGTTGTTATCATTAAATTAGACCTCTTTGAACCCGACCCAATTTTTGGACAGCATGCTCACATAAAATCACAACAAAACCCTAAACCCTTTTAAACCCTAATCGACCCCCCTTAAATTCCTAAGGTTTCCAGACTTTTACTTGCCTCATTAAATGTCGTCAATAAAAATTATATACAGAATTTAATGTCATTGTTTAGGGCTGGAATTAGGACTAGGTTCATATGAAGAAGAAGCACCATCGATATAACATTCATAACCACTTATGGGGCATTAACATCTTAAATGTGTGATTTCATGTCCAAAATATTAACAGTGGTTAGGCTTGGTTTATGTATCATATGAATCGTGTACTAATTTGGGTATAACCAGGATGATAATGATTACCTTTAGGGTTGGATCAAGAAGTCGACAAGAAACAAAACAACACTCTTCGAATCACCCACGCGCGAGCACCCCAAGGCTGCTACAATTAGAACCTCCACTGCTGCAAAACCCTAACTACAATTGACCACCAAAAGCTGTTGATCTTCGACTCTTAACCTTGTGGAGAAACGCAGAATGATTGTGGAGCTTTTTATGTTTTCTGATTTCAGTTTGGAGAGGAGGACAAAGAGCAGGCGTTATATGATTTGGAGAGAAAACAAATGAGGTTGAGTTTGTTTAGCTTTCGGTATGGATAGGGAATAGAGAGGCCGAAGGTTATGTATTATGAGGGGGAAAGCGTGTAAATATTTAGGGTAAAAGATACACATGAAATCTTCTAATTTAGCATGTATATATGGTGGTCCTTATCCCTTAGCAAGAAACGGGTGAACTAGATAGACAAGAAAGGAATTCGGTTTTATCATGTTGAAGGGAAAAACGTGTAGCATGAGTGAGCAAGAAAGTTACTTTAGGATAATATTAATAATGTGTTTTAATTTCATAACCTACGGTTTTATATAACACTTATTTATAATTCAAACTTAGGATATATTCAAAAATGAAAATAAAAATGTAATCCGGATTTTTAGGGTGTTATACTAACTTTCATCAAGTTTATATATGAAAGTGTCACCAAACCCATTCAGTAAAAAAAATAAGTCGTCAAAGCACAACACATTACCTAAAAAATTACAATGTAACACGAACAAGTAATTAAGTAATTGATATAGTATATAATGGGGCAAGGCATCTCCTAACTATGTTATTATATTGATATACTATATTTATTTAAGTGGCATATTGCTTGAGCCCAAATTGTCTATTGCTTTAGCCCAATGTGTAGATGTACATGAACAAACAGTACCTTTGCCTCTTTTAGATGATATCAACATATCAAACTGCCATTCACTTTTCTAGATTCATCTTAACCGACCTATCGCTTCAATATTCAATTCGTCAATCATCGAACAACAGTTGCAAATATGCTTGATAGGGTTGGTGGCATACGTCTTATGTCTTTGTAAAAATCGCTACTATATTAAAGTTGGGATACGTATGCTTTCGTTTTATGTGATTTGTTCAATATATAATATAGGAGGTAAGTGGTAATGAATAATTAGATACGAGTAATTTTGTTAGCTTATCTTCTTCCTCTAAAAAAAAGCCTTTCGTGTTTTCACGTTGTGTGGCGAGGCGGATATAGAGAGGTAGATTAACAGATGAGGGTTAATTCTTAAATGGCATGTGGGAGGTATACTTAATTTTAGTTTTAAATTTTTGATATTCAAATATTGAATTGGGTTATTATTATTATTATTATTATTATTATTATTATTATTATTATTATTATTATTATTATTATTATTATTATTATTATTATTATTATTATTATTATTGTTGTTATGGTTATGGTTATGTTGAATGTGTTTGGGTTTTATTGTGTTAATTTTTGCGGGTTTTGAAACATATGGTTGTTGTTTTTTGGTAACATCAGCCATCAGGTGGTGAAAACTGGTGAGCTGGTGGAAGATAACAAGCTACCACTAATATTATTGTCGTCCTTTTTCTGTATTGAATTTTATGTAATTTAGTGTTTGGGTGTTGTTCTGTTCGAGTTCGAGTGTTGTTCTGGACAAGAATCCTACGTATTTGCATTGTTAATTTGATGTCTAAGGTGGTGTTTGTTTTTTAAGAGGCTCTGAATCTGAATCCGAACCGCACATCTGAGTCTGAATCTGAGGCGTAAATGTCTGAATCTGACCGCATCTGAACGGGAAAAAAAACTCATGTTTGAACCGCACATTTGCTTGCTCGTACTAATTTTTTTTTGGTTTTTTTTTTGTGTCAGCAAGAGGCAACAAGAGGCATTCAGACACCCCTCTCAATTCTAAACCATTAAGATCTCACTGCCTCTGAACGCGTCTGAACGGGAAAAAAAACAAATGGTCTGAACGACCAAAATGTTTGACCGCGTCTGAACGGTTAAGATTAAGAGGCTGTTAAGAGCCTCTTTATGAAAAACAAACACCACCTAAGTGTTGTTTTACACCTTTTTTAGATTCATATTCGGGAGAATTTTGTATAATTTTATAAAATTGATGCAGGTTTTACTGACCAGGTTTTAATATTTATAAAGTCTCGTTATACCTATGGTCTACCCTAATGCACTAACGGGCAGTGTACCCGGTCGTGTGTAGTGTAGTATTTGGTAAAGCCGAGGTCGTCCCAAGAGCTATGTGTGTTGGATAATTACTAAGTCTAAGTGTCACAGATTTTAATAATGATTTCGATAAGAAATTAATTAACTACTAAAGCAGAAAATAGCAAATAAAGGCAAAGGATAAATCAATAGAGGATAGTGGTGCTAACCTAGTTATTCCTCCTAGCTAGTTATGTCTATGTTTAGTTACTTCCAATTACTTCAGGTGGGGTCAAAGTCAAGAGGACAGCATTTGGTCAATTCGCCCTAACCTATCAGCAAAGATGCCACCACAGGAGAAGTCAGGTGTCCCCTCATAAGTCCTGTTGTTCCTGGTCCCCTAAGTCAAGTCATTAAGTACTGCTACATGCTAGATTTATAATAGTGAGTGCCCGGGCGTTAGCAAATTAAACACTCACCCCCTAATTCTTAAGTTCATCCAAACGGTAGGTGATCAGTTGGTCAAATCGCACAAGTAGAAAGGGTCGTCAGTTGGTCATATCTTACCCTTCTCGTCTCAGTCCGCTCACCTAGGGTCATTTGGTCATATCTCCTAGGCAATTGGCCTCTACCACCATTCAAAACTACCGAAACAAGGGTAGCTACCAATAAACTATGCATGCATACACTTAGAAATAATTATACGGAAGTAATGTAAACGCAAACAAAACAATTAAGGAATCATAACTAGGCCAGCACCAAGAGGTGCTTAGCCGCTCATATTAACCATACAAATCAATTCAATATTCAAAGTTATGAAATACATCGAAAGTAAAAAAAAGATAAAATGCTAATGCTTATCGTAGGGGAGTGATTTCTCCCTTGGAGACAGCTCCGTATGCTCCTCTAGACCTGCCTTTGGCTTTTTCCCACGTTCTCTGGTTGTTGTGTGTGGAATGAGATGATTAGAAATGCTGGAATTCGTGGGGTATTTATAGGCCAGATCTGGGTTACGGCGTAACTAATATAAGAGTTACGCCGTAACCATCAATTCCTTCGTATTTTGCACTAGATCTGCTGGTTACGGCGTAACCTTATTAGTGGTTACGTTGTAGTCTTCATTATGCTTGGTTATGCCGTAGTTGGTGGAATAGTTACGGCGTAGTTATCAGCGGCGTGGAACCTCATTTGACCTAATATAGTTACGTCGTAGTCTTTGGGGATAGTTACGCCGTAACCTTCTGATGAGTTGGTTTTCGAGTCACGCTGTAGTTATGGCGTAATGTGAGAGATGAGTTACGCCGTAACTTCTTCAAAGTCAGCATACTATGATAAATCTTTTGATATTTCTCCAGTTTCGCGTCTCTTTAGCTCCAATGCTCGTAATTTACCTGAAAGTGGAAAACAATGGAAAACAAGCATAAATCCATATAAATGATATAAATTACAAGCATTAACGGGGTAAATTGACACTTAATATTCAGGACTATTTGATGTTATCAAATATTCCCCCACTTGAACTCTACTTGCCCTCAAGTAGACCTTATTAGAAAGATTCCTAAAAAGATATCTCCCATAATCTGGAAAATATAAGTTTACAAATCCCTTATGCTAGAATAAAACAAAGCTGAACACCTCACGACATGGGAACAAAACACTCAAATCTCTCAACTATTCTAAGTGTCAATTTCGGGGTGATCACTCAATCGCAAAGTCATAGCATGTATTCTATCATAAGCTTGGCGGTTACACAAATCTCCACCACTAGAGTGAAGGGCTAAACAATTCTCGAAGGCAATATGGGTAGACACGACAAAGGTTAAGGGTGACTCGTCATTACTAACATATCACGGCGAAGTGGACAAAATCAATGATACATGACCAAATCCATGGCCAAGACACCAAAGATTGCTCGATGCATCACCTAGACACGCTTCATGACTAAAGGGTAGGATAAGACATGGGATATATAAATGGTGTAAAATAAAAAAACAAGCAGGTAGTCTAAATCTATAACCAAGTCATCACCACTTACCGTCCGCCCAAAGTTCAAGCTTTGAAGTCAAGAAACCGGATCATAAAATACTAGGTAGATGTGTCATTAGAGGACGTCGTGATGGGCACACTACCTTTTCTCCAACTGTTGGCATAATTTCCAACTCAAATCTTCAAATGTGATCGAGGTGGCCTCCTCGATACTAAATCTATAGAGCTCATAACATAGTGCTTATAACATCGCACTTTACAATAACTAAATAACAACCTTTTTTTTCTTTTCGGAATCACATTTTTTTTTTTCAACATAACAAAAATAACTAAATATAATATCCCCCCACTTGAGATGAACAATGGGAATTCGGGGGGTCTTCAATGATCTTCAGGAATATGTTGTCGATGAAAGCGTGATTTCCGAACCTTTCCACTTGAACCTTAAACTTAGGCAAATGATGACTTCCCAATCACAAATAAGGACTACAGGGTAGGCTAAGGTGTATAGGTGTATCGAAACAATATAATGGGTTTAACAAAATGAAAGGAATGGCTCAGATGGGTGTATCTAGGGGTATCTTGCACTAAAGGTGAGTGCAACAAAAAGGTTTCACATGGGGGTCGAGAAGTCGAGGTGACTAATCGATAGACACACAATGGTAGGCTATTTGGGTGATAATCCTATAATATTGCCTTCTAAAACTGAAAAGTCCAAATACATCGAGCTAACTCAACATACCTCGTCTATGGTCTCGAGATGATGCAAAGTCCAAGTTCTAAAGTTTACAAGCTACCGGCACACTCATAATTTGGTAGATTTGGGGTAAAATATTGGAAACGGATAAGGCTAATCTCACCATATAATATCAAGGGTTGTATGTGCTCGGCTAAGGTCTAATCTAGTTAGGTTAAGAAAAACATGTCAAAATTTAAAAAATGGCATAATTTTTCAAAATAAACTAGAAAAAACGAGGGCAAAATAATGTTCAGGAGATAATTCTACTCCCGTCCCCCCACTTGAATTGTACAAAGTCCCTTTTGTGCTAAGCATTAAATAAAGGTGAAGAGAAAAGTAGAATTAGAGCGAGAACTTCCCTGAAATTTGCTTCATAAAGAAAGAAGGCCCACGAAAAAGAGACGTGCCTTCGTATAAGCATCATGAACAAACTTCAACCCCTGAAATCACACTACCGATAAGCATAATTCTAAAAAGAAAAAAATAAAAAATGAAAAACAAAACTAACTCACTTTCGTAGGAATCACGGTTGCATTTAGCATATGCAACAAGCCTTTTAAACCACTTGGTGTCCCAAGTGGACGAGTGAAGTCTCGTGAGGGTTTACACGGAACACACCCATAAAGTTCATATAAAATACTAATACAAGGTTATTGTGTTTTAAAATGAAAGAATTAAAGCAGAGGAAGGTTACGTCGTAACTCCTAGAGGGAGTTACGCCGTAACTGACAAAACCTGATATAAGCTGCAAGGCGAGTGGTTACGGCGTAACCACAGAGATGCAATTATGCCGTAATTGGTAATGCGTCCATAATTCTTCTGCAAAAGGTTGGTTACGGCGTAATCATATAGATGAGTTACGCCGTAACTATGGTCAGATCAGCAAACTGCAGCAGTAATTACTTCCTCGTTTCCTGCCAAAAATGGTTAGAAAACACAAAACCCTACAGAAATGGAAATAAAACAAAAGAAAGGGATAATTTGGGTTGTCTCCCGAAAGAGCACTTTTCTTTATTTACGAGTCTTTAAGTTAGACTCAGAACCGCGGGGCTACCAGTGCTTGTTGGTCATTTCGTGGATATGGCAATCTCCACGTTGGATCCAACTTACCAAATTCTCATCCCGTTTGTAGTCATCCCCTAATTCTAAACAGCCCGAGTAGAAACTCTTGATTTTCTGGTAAGGGTGGTCAATACCTTTTTCTTTTTCTTCCTCACTGATATCGAGCAGTGGTTGGGCTTGGCTTAACTGCCTCTTGGTCCAATTTTTAAAATTCTTAATCGTTCTCGGCATTTTGAAAATAGTCTTATCATCGTTTATCTTCAACCATACTAACCCTTCTTTTTCTTTTTTATCTAACCCTGACATTTCCTGAAAAGGCTTTCCTAAAATTACTCCCGTAAGTCCATCTTTCACAAATTCGCTTACGTCGTCTAAAACCATAAAGTCCACCAAAAATGAATGAGTTCCAACGAAGACATGGATGTTAGTAGCAAAACCAAGAAAGTTATTTCCCTTATATTCTAATTCTTTCTTCATAACTCGGTTGTAGCACTCTTTCGACATGATGTTGACTGGGGAAGTAGTGTCAATAAATGGGTGGAAGTCGATGAAACCGATTTTGCATGAGATTATTAGATAATAAGGGTTTCTATGATGTATGTGGGTCCCTACCTCATGAAATGTAGGTTGATTGGATTGCGAAAAAGCCTTCACATAGTTATCTTGCCAATGGGCCATTTCCACGTCACTTGAGAGGTCTTCAGCACTGATTCCTAAATTATCCTCTTCCTCGAAGTTGACAAAAATATCAAAATCCCTCCCCGAATCAACCTCGCCAGGATCCGGGGGGTCGCTAAGAAATTCTTCTAAAGCGTCACCAAAACTGCCTACTGGGTCAATTGCACATACCTTTTGAGGAGTAGACAGGAGTTCATTAGGTCCGAACGTTACAATTTCTCCATTAGCTTCAAGAGTTAACTTTCCAGCAAAGACATCCACCTTAGTATGGGCAGTGGCAAGCATAGGTCTACCTAAAATGACATGTATTCTGTTGTCTTCCGGAATGTCAAGAATCACAAAATCTACTGGGAAAAGGAATTTCTTAATCTTCACCAACACATTTTCAACGATGCCCAACGGCGATTGCATAGATCGATCGGCCATTTCAATTTTCATCTTGGCCAACTTTAAGTCACCAATCCCCATACGCAAGAACATCGAACGAGGCATTATGATAATACTTTCTCCAAGATCAGCTAGGGCATTACACATATTGAGACTCCCGATCAAGCAAGGGAGAGTGAAACATCCTGGATCTTTTTCCTTTTGTGGTATCTCGTTTCTCAAAACTGCTGAACATCTTTCGTTGAGGTAAATTGTCTCATTATTGCTTAATTCCTGTGAAATATCATCATGATTAGTTTTAATGGAATTATTGATAGGGGAGTTTACCGGTAGTCCAGAAGTGATTGTGTTTCCATACTAATTCGTCGCTTAACATTTTCCAAAAAGGTCATCGGCTCTTCAAGGATAGTTTCCACCATGTTGACAACTTCCTCTTCCCGAGCTGCTAGGTAATTAGTGATGGCTTCCGAACATGAGCTAACACTCCTTTCCAATCTCTTAATCCTATCTTCGTGAATTTTGAGAGAAGAGACTGTATTATCCACAAATATCTTCATCATTTTTTAATCCTATCATCTCGTTCCCTTGATTCCTTGATGTGGTCAAGAATCCTTTTTTCAAGATTGCTCCCGGTTTTAGTCCCAAACACACTCTTAACCCTCTCAATCCTGCATGCTTCAGCTTCTCTTTCTATCCTTCATTTTTCGAAAATTTCCCCATAATTATATTATTGTTTTGTTATCGTCTTCATTACCTTATGATCGAAATTGTCTCTTGGTTCGTACCCTGTATCCATATGCCATTTGTAGCAATGTTCAGAAATCCGTTGAATACATTCCAAGGCTTGGTCAGGAGTCATGCTAGGAATAGGTCTCGGGGAATCGAGAAGTTCTCGTGTTAGCGCATTAATTCCACGGTAGAAGACGTAGACGATCTGATGTTTGTTCAAATCATGGGTGGGGCATCGATAGAGTAGCTCATTAAATCTTTCCCATGCCTGGTAAAGCGTTTCTTCTCCAACTTGAACGAATTGATAGATTTTACCAAGAAGTTTGGCCATTTTTTAAGGAGGGCAAAATTGTTGGACGAACTCTTTTCTTAGTTTATCCCATGCTTCTTTACATTCGCTATGGAGTTTGTTATACCATTTCTTCGCGGTTCCAGTGAGAGTCATGGGAAAAATCCTTGTGGTAACCGAATAGCTCGGGGTACCTCTAACGTTGAAAAGAGAGGATAAGTGGAGAAATTCTTCTACGTGATTCTGAACGTCCTCATCTTCGTCTCCAGAAAACTTAAGTTTGTGTAACTCTCGAATAATTTGATCTGGAATAGAGTATTTTTCAGTATTAGAATCACGTGTGAAGCTTCGTTGGCAGTTCTCATTTGGTCGCTCCAAATACTGCTCCATAGTTAAGTCATCAATATTATTTTCATCGATGACCTCCGGTTCTACGTCAGACTGGTCTGATTCGTAAAATGAGAAGATGTTGTGAATAGGAACCGGAGAGTAAACTTTCCTTGTCCGAAATTGCTTCTCAGGATCGTCGAATGGGGTGGCCAGAAAAGGCCTCGAGCTGCGAGTCTTGTATCCTGACATTTAAGAAGAAAATTAAAAATAGACTTAATATGAAATCCTAAAATAGCTCCCCGGAAGCGGCGCCAAAAACTTGATGCAGGTTTTACTGACCAGATTTTAATATATATAAAGTCTCGTTATACCTATGGTCTACCCTAATGCACTAACGGGCAGTGTACCCGGTCGTGTGTAGTGTAGTATTCGGTAAATCCGAGGTCGTCCCAAGAGCTATGTGTGCTGGATAATTACTAAGTCAAAGTGTCACAGATTTTAATAATGATTTCGATAAGGAATTAATTAACTACTAAAGCAGAAAATAGCAAATAAAGGCAAAGGATAAATCAATAGAGGATAGTGGTGCTAACCTAGTTATTCCTCCTAGCTAGTTATGTCTACGTCTACTTATTTCCAATTACTTCAGGTGGGGTCAAAGTCGAGAGGACAGCATTTGGTCAATTCGCCCTAACCTATCAGCAAAGATGCCACCACAGGAGAAGTCAGGTGTCCCCTCATAAGTCTTGTTGTTCCTGGTCCCCTAAGCCGAGTCATTAAGTACTGCTACATGCTAGATTTATAATAATGAGTTCCCGGGCGTTAGCAACTTAAACACTCACCCCCTAATTCTTAAGTTCATCCAAACGGTAGATGATCAGTTGGTCAAATCGCACAAGTAGAAAGGGTCGTCAGTTGGTCATATCTTACCCTTCTCGTCTCAGTCCGCTCACCTAGGGTCAGTTGGTCATATCTCCTAGGCAATTGGCCTCTACCGCCATTCAAAACTACCAAAACAAGGGTAGCTACCAATAAAATATGCATGCATACACTGAGAAATAATTATACATAAGTAATGTAAACGCAAACAAAACAATTAAGGAATCATAACTAGGCCAGCACCAAGAGGTGCTTAGCCGCTCATATTAACCATACAAATCAATTCAATATTCAAAGTTACGAAATACATGAATCGAAAGTAAAGAAAAGATAAAATGCTAATGCTTATCGTAGGGGAGTGATTTCTCCCTTGGAAACAGCTTCGTATGCTAATGCTTATCTGGGTTACGGCGTAACTAATATAAGAGTTACGCCGTAACCATCAATTCCTTCATATTTTGCACTAGATCTACTGGTTACGGCGTAACCTTATTAGTGGTTACGCCGTAGTCTTCAATATGCTTGGTTACGCCGTAGTTGGTGGAATAGTTACGGCGTAGTTATCAGCGGCGTGGAACCTCATTTGACCTAATATAGTTACGTCGTAGTCTTTGGGGATAGTTACGCCGTAACCTTCTGATGAGTTGGTTTTCTGAGTCACGCTGTAGTTACGGCGTAATGTGAGAGATGAGTTACACCGTAACTTCTTCAAAGTCAGCATACTATGATAATCTTTTGATATTTCTCCAGTTCCGCGTCTCTTTAGCTCCAATGCTCGTAATTTACCTGAAAGTGGAAAACAATGGAAAACAAGCGTAAATCCATATAAATGATATAAATTACAAGCATTAACGGGGGAAATTGACACTTAATATTCAGGACTATTTGATGTTATCAAAAATAAAGGTACTAACTTCTATTCCTTCATCTGGATGCTAATGATAATACTTATTTTTGTTGAATGTTACAGGAGTGGCCTTTACT
The DNA here is from genome assembly GCA_019973895.1 of Chrysanthemum seticuspe. Taxonomy (NCBI): domain Eukaryota; kingdom Viridiplantae; phylum Streptophyta; class Magnoliopsida; order Asterales; family Asteraceae; genus Chrysanthemum; species Chrysanthemum seticuspe. Next base: position 302,695,122 of record BPTQ01000008.1, read on the forward strand.
TTTTTAGGTGCTCTTTACAACATGTCACGTAGCTTAATGTAGTTGATGTATTTTCTTCCTGCTATACTTGAGACCTGTAGAATAAAAATATGAAATAGTTTGGATTTTATCAATTCAGTGTTTCCGGTTCTGATAATCATCATAATTTACTGCATGTTGTATCTTGCCCGTGCAGCCACACCTGGAATATAGTTGCAGCCACAACAAAGTTACGGTCCTTTTTTTATCAACATGAAACGATATTAATTGCATGCCATCTGCTGTTTGTGTCACTTTAGAAGCAACTGCAGGTGCGCGTTCTTCTTAACAAACAAATCAAATAGGTGTTAATATAAAATATTAATGTTGGCTCAAGTTATACTAAGTTTTTACAATGTGCTCTGGCAGATATCAAATAAAAGACTAAGAAAGCGCTTTACTTCCGCACATACCAGCATCAGACAAAATTGTTCGTATACCTGAGGCGAGAGAAGTCTGTAATTTATACGTTTCTGAATTACTGCCTAGAAACTGTAAATGTTGATTTTGATTATATTAACTATTTACATGATGATGTTGTTACAGGTGCTAACGAAGTGCTAGAAAATAGCAAACACAATGTTTAGTAAAACTAAGCATCAGATCATACGCATGAATATTCTGCTGCTAATAACAGCCGACGCAACACTCATTGGTGCTAATTTATGTATATTCCAGCTCAGATCATACATGTAAGTAGTGGCTAATAAATTATTAATACCAAATTTTTAGTCACCTTAGTTTTAAATTAACGTTCGCTTATACTCATTGGTGCTAATTTATGTATATTGCAGCTCAAAGCCATTCCACTACGCTGCATATGAATGACAAATACAGTAGGTATATGCAGACAGAATGAGGTTGTTTATATAGCTACAATTACTGACAACTACAGGTGATAGTGCATTTATACTATGCTACATATAAACGAATGTAAGTTATTCTTCCGTAACGACTACAGACTTCAATGTACAATTTTCTCTATATATCGTTTCTCGGTGATTATTTAAAAAAAAATTAGGGCCCGGTTTCTTAGCCCAAACATGGATGTCTGGCCTGTGTTTTGGCCCAGCGTACAACCCAATTGCGAGTACAGCACATATCCGGATAGAACTAACCGTCTCTCTCTCAACTAACCGCTTCACTCTTCTCTTTCTTTCGCAGATTCGCAAACCCAAAATAGAAGGTACAGTTTTTCTTTCCATTTCATATCTTTAATTTCTGTCGCTGCTTCTTAATTTTTATAGGTATTTTGATTTTCCAAAAAATGACTTATGGTTGGTTAATCGACGGATGATTACTAATGTATAGACAAAAATTATCAGTTTCTTTGTTTAACTATTTCGACAGCAATCTCTCATATGCTATATACAACTAATTATTTTATACATACTAATTATAATTTGTCGTTACGATAGGTGTCACCAGGTTCCACCGAAAGAGTGGCTGCAGTTCGCATGGAGATACTTCGAGGTCGCATTCTTTGCCTGTCGGTTACTTGAAGTTATATTGTTACCAGCACCCGTATTCAAATATAATTTTGCATCAAGTTGTTCACTTTCTTTTACTGGTCATCCAGGACCGCCGGCAAACTATACATATTTGAGGAACTGTAACCAAGTTTACCAACACACCGATGTGCTCTGTTGGTTCGAAGAACATACAAAAAAAGTCCAAGAAATATACGGCCAAAGTATCAGCAAAGTATGTTCAATCAGGTGTCTATGGGTAAACGTACGCCTGCCAAGTTCTGTGGGATGCGTAATGGGTTAATGTTTATAGGTCCAGTCGCATAAAGTTATCATTTTCCTATGGAACTTATGGGTTGTGTGTTCTAATAGTAACTTGGCCAGAAGAAATAGATGGGTTAAATTTTACTGCATGTTCCCATTGAGGTCAAATGGGTTAAATATTATACTTTTGTTTAGTCATGAATTGTTGTCATTTGTCGTAAGCTTTCTTAATCTTTGGTTGAATCACAAAGGCTTTTTAACTTGGCTTCTATTCACCCCCGCTGCAGCGCGGTGGGTTGAAATTACTTATTATATATATGGTGCAAGTAGTCTGTAATCACAAGTTTTTATTTTAATCTTTTTTAGATACTTACCTTTTACATATTGGAGAGACGAACATGGTGGGAATAAAAGGTTTTTCCATCGTTATTAAGGTCAGACAAAAGTTCAATGCAGAACACATTTTCTTTAAAGAACAAATGATTAAATCTCATCCATTCAATCCTTTTAAATCTGATGGTTTAGATTAATTCTTATTAAAAACGGAGGGGCTTTTTAGTAATTATCTAACTCCACCTAAAAGTCTACCACCCACCCACACTCACTCACACACTCAGACTTCTTTACACCACTCTCTATTTCTCTCTCATCAAAGTTCCCATCTTCAAGATCTAAACTCTATCGCTTCATAATTCAATAATAACCAAATTTAACATGTGAAAGCTGTACAAATAATCTGTTGGAAATAAGAAGAATTGAATTTGTTCGAAACCAGACTCCGTGGTGAGTCGATGATGTGGTGGTAGTTTGGTGACGGTGATTCGTCGAAAAATGACATGGTTAGATGGTTTGAAATACGGCGGTCAGAGGCGGATTTATATAGAAATGATGTATGAAGTTATTTGGGACCAACTTATAGGAAGGCAAAGAAAGAAAGAAAAAAACACTAGAAGGAATTTCATGTGAACAAGATTAATGGTAGAAAGAAAGTTCAGTTTTAATCGTGAGAAGATTTGGATGATTGTTAGAGATGGTTTTAGTGTTGGTGTTATGGGTTGGTTTGGTTTGGATGATGATGAGATTTGGCTGGTTTTTGTTCATTCTTATTGGAGTGAAAAGTATGGAAATAGTTGTGTTTGGTATAATTGCACTTTTAAATGTTTGTTGAATTTTAATGTCTGGGAGTTATGGAATATGGAGATTTGGTGCTATTTTGGACTGGTAATGGTATTTATGATGGTTGTGTGATGAGTAGATGTATTAGGCTAGCCCCAATGAGGGGATTCAATCCCCCTCTTTTTCCCTGCCACGTCAGCTTTCTCTCTCCGGCGACCTTCAGGCGATTAGGTGCCCTAGTAAGGGCGACCAAGTTCAATTTTTTTTTTTTTTTTTTTTTTTTTTTTTTTTTTTTTTTTTTTTTTTTTTTTTTTTTTTTTTTTTTTTTTTTTTAAAAACATTTTTAACACAAAATAAAATTTCATTAATAATTAAAACGTTACATAATAATTCAAATAAAATTAAAACATTACGACAATACAACGACTAAACTAGTTTTGATTCTGATGATGCCAAATGTCTTCCACCAAATCGGCTTTGAGGCTAAGATGAGTTGTTTTGTTGCATATCTCCTTGGTAATTTCCAACGATTCCACATGCGTTCTTATGGGATCATAAGAACGGTGCTGCTCTGCTGGAAAGAATACGGGAGATATCGCCGTCTGTTCGTCCTGAATTATCATATTATGTAATATGATACATGTGTACATTATATGCGATAGACGCTCTTTGTCTAACCCTCTAGCCGGATATTTAATCATTAGCCACTTCTTCTTTAGTACACCAAAAGCACGTTCCACATCTTTTCTTGCTGCTTCGTGCATCGTCTTATACAATATTCGTTTGTGATCATTCGTCCCTGGATTTTTAATGGACTTCATAATAACCGACCATTCCGGATATATCCCATCAGCAAGATAATATCCGCGTTTATAAGGCACGCCGTTAGCAACGAATTCCACATCCGGTGCTCTCCCCGTTTTGAGATCATTGAAAAGAGGCGATGCACGTAAAACATTTACATCGTTATTCATCCCGGCGACACCAAAGAACGCATGCCAAATCCATAAATCTTGGGACGCGATCGCTTCCAATAAAATGAAAGGACTTTGCCCGTGATCACCCCTACAAAATTGAGCTTTTAAAGCATGTGGGCAATTCTCCCACGGCCAATCTGTGCAATCGATGCTTCCTATCATCCCAGGAAACCCATGACTTTCGTAGTGATGAGCATAGAGTTTGTCAATGTCACTAACCGTCGGCTTTCGCAAATACTCTGGACCATATAACTCCATTATCACCTCACAAAATTTTTCGAGACACTCACGAATTGTTGACGCACCCATTTGCACGTATTCGTCTAGAGCATCAGCATTGACCCCGTATGCCAATTGACGGATTGAAGAAGTACACTTTATCAATGGAGAAATACCAAGTACGCCTGCACAATCAGGAGTTTGTTGGAAATAAGGTGAATGATCGGTTATATCTCGGACAATTCGTGTGAATAGTCGTCGGCTCATACGGAAACGATCATGGAATGCTGTATCGCCGTATCTTGGGGTCTCACTGAAGTAAGCATCAACTAAACGGTTATGAGCACCCACACGATCCCTATTAACTTGGGTTCGTGAGACTTTTTCTGAGGCTTGAATAGCCTCCCAACACTCTTCCGCAAACATCATAAACTCGGTACTAACTTCGTTTTCATCATCTGATGATGAATCGGCAATGAATAGCTCGTAAGAATTAAAACTCATATTGTGTAAAGAATATAGAGAATGTGTGAAATGAGATTTGTGAGTTTAGTGTGTAAGTATGTTGTGTATTTATAGGGTGGTTTTAATTGTATTTTTTTTTTTTTTTAATTTCAAACGGTTATTTTTTTTATTTTTTGGTTTGAATTGCAACGGTTGGAATTGTTTTGTGAGATGGACTTGTCGATCGTATGCATGACCAACATTGGGGCGATCGACTACTTGCACAACAAGGCGATCGACTAGTCGATCGATCGAAATGGAGGACGATCGACTCCAAATCGTGTCATTGGGGCTAGCCTTAGTTATTTTGATTTATAATATGGCGTTAGTAGAGCTTTTTGCTTGTTTTTTGTTGTCATGGTTTGGGTCCGGAAGTTTGCTTATGACCCGAAGTTGTATAAAGAATTGAAGTATTGGGATGGTCTTAGTACAAAGATGGATACTGGTAAATATTAATATCAAGTTGTATATGAAACGCATATGAAAACATTTTTGGGTAATATTGTATTTTTCTTACTTTTGATAATGCATAATTTATCTAATAAAATAGTAATTATGATAAAGTAAACCATTGATATTTTTAAACATTGATAAAGTAATTATGCTAGTTGGGGAGTGAATTTACTTGAAGTGGGTCAATATCTTGGCATGATGGATAGTGGGTATGTTTGAAAAAAAAAAATCCGTCTTTTTACGAATCCCGTGGGATTTTTTTACAAATCCCGTGGGATTTTTCTGGACGGAAATTTGGAAAAAAAAAATTCGCCTTTTTACAAATCCCGTGGGATTTTCTTACGAATCCCATGGGATTTTCTTACGAATCCCATGGGATTTTTTTGGACGAAAATTTTGAAAAAAAAAAGTTCGTCTTTTTACGAATCCCGTAGGATTTTTTTACGAATCCCGTGGGAACCTTTTACGAATCCCATAGGATTTTTCTGGACGGAAATTTTGAAAAAAAATTTTTTCGTCTTTTTACAAATCCCGTGGGATTTTCTTACGAATCCCGTGGGATTTTTTTATGAATCCCGTGGGATTTTTTTACGAATCCCGTGGGATTTTTCTGGACGAAAATTTTGAAAAAAAAAGTTCGTCTTTTTACGAATCCCGTGGGATTTTTCAGGACAGAAATTTTGAAAAAAAAATTGTCGAAAGTATATAAAAGTGCATATCAATAGAAAGATGATTTTTTTCTCGTCGCGATGGTGTATTTTTTGTAGCTTGAAGATTTAACGTTTGCAAGATATGTTGTTTTTAAAAAAAGGGTGGAAATTAGGTTTCTATAGAATTACATTTCTACCCTTCCTTTGTTAATTTTTGTTTTCATCTCATCCATTGGATGAAAAGAAGATGAATGGTTGAGATCTTATGATTTGTTCTTTAGATTAAATGTGTTCCGTATTGATCTCACCTCATAAAACTTTATAATATTTCACCATAGTAGATGCCTTTGGTACATAGTTGTTTGATTTGCTTGGCATTTTCAAATAATGCACCACATGTTCCATCAATGTCTTTCTTCTTTTATCTTCATAGTATCATGCACTCATGTTTAACTCACTTTTTGCTAATTTGTTTGGATTCCCGTTGTCTTCACTTTAGATGCTTATGCCATCCGGATATACTGGCCAAGTCAAAACCATTAACGTGTACTTAAGTTATTAATACGTGTTAAAACACTCATACATGTTTTATTATTATTGTTAAAATCATTGTGTTCATGTATTTGTTTTCTTACTCCGTCCATATATTGTTCGGTTATTGCATCTTGCATCGTTGTAAACTTCTCCCGAGTCCCGACTAAGGCTATAAGTACAAATTCAGCCGGCGAAGGAAGGTATGATAATCTGTCCGTGTGTGTTTTTAGCTAGCTAGAGTACTACGACATGTAGCGTTGCCCAACTACACCACTTTCCACTTCTCGTGACGGGAGACCTTTAACAACTATGCATGTCGTCGCTAAAGGTCCACTACACGACAAAAAAGCCAGTTTCGTGGGCCATCTTTGACCAAAAACAACATATGTCAACGCTAAAAGGCCGCTAGGTGACAAAAGAAGTCCATATTAAATTTTAGACTTTGACTATTACAGTAATGAGTAAGTAGTCGCTTTTGTCGATGACCTAATTTTCAGTCACGGTCAGTATTTAATTTCCCGTCAAGATGGAATTGACCCGCCAGACCTATAGCGAATATGTGGTCGCTAAAAGTCGTCGCTATAGGTTTAAGTTATTTACTTTAATTGTTCAAATATGTTTAAATTAATTATTTAAATAAATTACAAATGATTTAAATTAATTAAATATATCTAAAAATGATTTGAAAATATAAGTTCTTTAAATAATTTTTTAAATGAATTTAAATGAATTATAAATGATTTAAATTGATAGTTCTAGTAATACGTGTGTTAATGTTAAATGTTAATATATCGTGATGAATATTAACAATAAAAGTGGTTTCTTCAACCCGCTTTGGTCGTGTTTTTTCTTCTTTCACTCGCCTTGGTCCTCCTTTTTTGTTCCTACTTCCTGTTCCATTCCCAATTACTCCCTTCTTCCACCTTCTTGGTCCTGATTTTGTTCCTCCTTTCTATTCCATCCCCATCCATTTTTATCCACTTTGGCAGCCTTATGACCCCAAGAAGATCCCTTCTCGATTTCATTAAAAATCTCTTGCTCATCCGCAGTGAAAATATCAAGCCTCATTGCAGCTAGAAAAAGATCACTACATAGTCCATATAGTAATGATAACCTATTGTCCCACTTGTACAACCATCAATAGCGTGCAATGATAACATATAAATAGCTTGAATAGTCTCAAATGTAATAGATCAATATGACACTTCAATCCATATGAAAAAACCAATATAATGTCCGATGTAATAACAGTTGCTTGGTTAGATGAAACTTTCATATTTGATTTATGTAGTTCAAAAGATATTTATTACTATGTGCGTTCTTTATACAATCCATCCTACCTTTCATTTCTCCATATTATTTAACCTAAACGTAAGTCGATGAATGTTAATTGATGAATGTTAACGTATCGGGATGAATGTTACCGTACATTTAGTTATTAGGTATGTTACGATCATAACAGAAGTTGAGTTATCTTTAAGATCCAACTTAAGTACTTCACGAGACTACTTTAACAACCATCGTGCACATCACTAATGACAGTGACACGTGGTTTTTCCGATGGTTTATGTGACAACCCGCACTTTTCCAGATATGTGTTTTACGAAGAATTATGCCTATAATTAATTTACGAACACTTCCGAGCTCATTTGACGCGAAAAGAGATGTTATCTCGTGAAACGTGAAAATTAGACACAACGCGTACTGGCGCAACCGACGTTTTGATTTAATTTTGATATTATATACGAAAAATTAGCCGTATGAACACTCGTTTTTATTGAAAAAAAAATATTCTGAACGCGATGGCGCAATTTTCGTAAGTCGAATTGATCGTTTGCTAGTCCAAACGAGCCCCGAACCGTTAAAGTGAGAAAGATTGTGGAGATTACAGTTTCAGTCCCTGTGGTTTAGTTATGTCCGCCTCCCTTGTACTTTGAAGAAATTACCAATCTGGTCCTTGTGGTATTTTTGAATTTGTATAAGAGTAAAGTGTTAGGATTTCTTAACCCTAATAGCACACACATACCGCCCTCTTATCCTCTCCTCACACCAGCCGCCTCCGGCCACTCCTCCTCGACGACCACCACCAGTGGCAACCACCTACGCCACCACCACCAAAGTTGAAGACAAGAAGAGATCACATATGGGTTAGAGGTCACGAATAGGTTTGTAGATTGGGGTTTTGGTTCGTGATTCGTTCGTGTATATGGAGCTTAGATCATGTTAGATTTGTGGTCCGTGGTGTTAGGAAAATACTACTAAATATCTTCCTTCTCACTTTTCTTTTTCTCTTGATTCTTGAGTAAGTTAAAATCCGAAAGCTCTTTGATTATCATTCCTTTGTTCATTAATAGTATGCATTCGTTTCTTAAAGTTTCGTGGGAATTAAATCACTTAAAAACATTTTTTTATTTGTTTCGTGTGGTTAAGTTCAATAAAAAGGGCGTTTGGTTTAGAGTTTTCTTTTTGAAAACGAAGTTGGCATCAATTTTGTTCTCGGGTCGTGTAGGAATTGCACATTTTGCTTATGTGATGAACCTGGTAAGGTTGTTTTGTTCTCTTCTGATCCTCAGTAAATAAAGTCACTAGGGTGCTTCTTTTTTCTTTTTCTTTTTTTTCATGACGACAGAGAAATATAGAATGTTTGTTATAGTTTTGATCGACTGAAAACTCAAAGGCGTGTTGTTTGATGTGTTTGTCCCAGGTTGTGTCTTATTATAAGATTTGACTTAATACTAATTTGGAATTGCTTAAAAACTTCACTATAAAACTGTTTTGAAGATTGGTGTTGTGAATTCAGTGTTTGAGTCTGAGTTGGTGAAATGTGATTTGATTATGTAATTTGAAACCGTTGTTTAGGTTTTAGCTTATGTGTTTGACTTATTGTCTAATTTTTTGGTTGTTGAGGCGGGTCAATCGCGACACCCACGTAGGGTGAGTCTCGATTCAAGGGGATCACCCACGAGGGTGATTGTCTTGCCCCAGTCTAGCCACTCTACTAGGGTGTGTTGGTGTCGTTAAATTTGTGATAGGATTTGCATTATGTGTCGAGTGTTAAATTTTAGTCGCAAGGGTGCGTTTAAGTTAGTTTTAAATGTAATTAGGGATAATATTTAATTTGTCAAAACATAATTAACTCGTGATTTACTATTTTTGGATATTGAAATGATTTACTAACGTGAGTTGATTTCTGGATATACGTGATATTGGTAGGTTTCGGACTTGGGATTGTGACTTGGATTTGAATATTACGGATACTTAATGGGATTTGAATACGGATTATGATTTGGACTTGGTTATTTATTGGACATTTGGATCGTTATTGGATTTACGATATTGGACGTTTGACTTATTGGACATTTTGGGACCTAACGGTATAATATATTAGACTCGAAAAAAATTTAATATATTAGACACGGAATACTCACAAAATATTCAATAAACTCAAAGCTAATAATTACGTGAATGATAACGAAACATAAAATTTATAAATATTGTAATTTCAAACTTGGTTTATTTAAAGTCACGATGACTTGGGAACGTTGTATAAATGGACGCGTCATACCGAAATTTATAAAAATATCCTAAACTTATATTTTTAAATTTAACTCTCTTTTGTCGTTATAAAAACCGACGAGAATCTAAACAAATATTCTTTTTAAGTGGTAAAACCTTTATTGTTTGAATTGCAAATTCAAACCTATCATTGTTTATAAAACCTGATTGTTTTAGACAAGCTAATTGGGATTATGGATAAACACCGAAACTTACCAACTAACTTACATTCTTGGCATAATTATGTGTCATTACTTCCTTGATTTCTTTCTGGTCACTAGCTTCTCGACGTGAGTCTTCGTCAATACTTCTTGACTATTCCTCATAATATATTGGGATATATATTATGCTTTGGTGTGAGTTACGTTTGGTGTGAGTTACATTTGGATGCATATTATACTTTTGGCTTGAGCTGTATGTTGAGTCTATTTTTTCTTACCACCACCCGAAACGTTGATACTAAACTTTTTGAGATATTGATACATGATTTTTGAAAATCTTTGATACAAATATTCCACGAAAACTAAGACACGTTGTCTTTCGGAAATTCATTTTCTTTGCTATACGTATTCTGAGATAGCATATTGCTATTAGGTTGTGCATATGTCGTACCGTTGTGCATGTACCTCTTGATATCGTTGTACCCTACTTGTGAGACTGTTGTTCTTTGCTCACTGATGCCAGTTGTGATTCTTTGTGTTGCTTCTTATTGAGGTGAGTTCATAGCCCCCACTTTTACTTGTTTTTTAACTGTTTTTGGGGGAGATTACATGCTCGTTTTTTACTAAATGAAATTGCTTGTTTGATTTGCATATGCTATTGATAAGTGGATTTTATAAACTGAATATGTTTTTATGCGGACACAAGAGAATGATTTATATGAAATGTTTGATTGGAAATGTTTTGTGAGCTATTACGTATAGGCTAAGGTTAGAAACCCAAACACGTTTATGTATTGTTGATTTCTGACTCAGGATAGTGCGAGTGTTATGGATAGATCTATCGTGGTTGACTACCCCTTATAGACTTTGGACATCCAACTTGCCATGAACTAGTATGTTTGGACTTGGGATGTTCCAACTTGCCATGACGTATAACATGTCGGATGTTGCGTGTGATTAGAGATAGTACGACTCGTACTGTCTAGCGTTAGTTTCATGACTTAGCCTGCATAATAGTTATTTTGACATGATATTGTGATTTAGGCAGTGTGAGCCTATGGTAAATTTTGAATTGTTTGTGAACGATTATTTGCGCTCAAAAACCTTGTGGTCCACATTACTATTTTACGAAAGGTAAACTCTGTTTTCGCGACAATGTGGATGACACTTTGGTTGTAAAGCTCTTTTGCAACTCGAAGTATTTTTATGAAAACCTATGAACTTACCAACCACGTGTTGACACTTTTAGCATGTATTTTCAGGTATTGAGGCGATATTTTACTTCTGGAGACGCTTGGGCAATGGCATGACATGGTTATAGACAACTATGAGTTTTGTATTTGGGACCGCTTATTTATTATAGGTCTGTATTTCCGCACTAAAATTGATTGTAAATCTTGATTTATATTGAATAAATGAGTTTTCTTAAGAAAAACCCGTTACTCTGTACTTATGGTGTGATACCAATTAGTAGCACCCATAATTTGTATGCTTCATTTTTGAGGGTGTTACAGTTTACCACCAGTATGTACGTAGTTTCTTAGTCCAGTAGATACTGAAAATCGTACAGACCATTTCTTGTAACAGTTAGTAACAGTTGCATGAGACAGTGCTAGCGGATGATGATGAATTGATGATTGAATCTTGATGGGTAGAAAGGTGGTGCGAACGGTTTAGTTGACGTTGAATGTTCATAACTATGTGTGTGCTTTGATCTTTATTGTATATGAAAACATATGAAAAGAGGTAGGCCTCAACACTCGACCTATTTAACCATGACCCGTGATCAAGGTGCCTAAACCAATCTCCACCTCATCATCAAACCATACTACTCATACCAATTAATAGTTCTAGTAATATTACGTTATAAATCAGTGTTTTATATCACTACGTAAGTCAAATATGAAAGTATCCTCTAACTAAGCAAACGTATCGTGATGAATCTTAAGATATCGTGATGAATGTTACCACTTGTCGTCACTATAAATTGTCACAATAGGCTTGGTCAAATAGTCAGCAAACCTATAGTGACCACTATTCGTCGCCATAGGTAATCGCTATAGGTTTGATCAATAAGTCAATGACAATTATAGCTACAACATGCAGTCGCTATAAATTTTGTCATGAAAGTTTAGCCTAAAGTCAAAAAGTCAAGCCAAACCTATGGTCGCTAAAAGTGAAATCCGTGGTCGCTAAAACTTATAGCGGCGATCTATCGAGACGGACTTTATTGAGACCAGGTGTCATCGCTATAAGTTATAGCGAGGACGGATCGTCGCTAAAAGTTGAAAATCCTATAGTGGCGCTCACTGACTTGTGACTCTCATGTCTTTTAAAAAAAATATAGACGGCCTATATGTATTTCAATCATCCTGTCACTTCAAATTGAATCAATTGACTTTTGATCTTCAAGTTGAATCAATTGACTTTTGATCAAATATGGATCTTGGCAGGGGCCGATCAAGTCCTGTAGGGGCCATTTATATATTTCTTCTGCTATCTAGTATCCTGCCCTGACAATGACATACACACATGTCTTTGAAGTTATTGTTGGACCTCGTAAGTATCCTCTTCCGTTTAGGATGTTAGGCCTGCGTTTGTGCTCCTTTCTGGACCAAGAGCTTCCTTGGATGTGTATGCGTTCACTTTTGAACTGTCACTCTACTTAAAAATCTATCCATACCCATGTAATATGTTTTAGCATTCTTTGTATTCAAGTCACTGTAATACCCAAAAAACAGGTGACCAAAAGACTAGGCTATTGTATGTAAGTTACACAGCAATGGGTGTGATCATATTTGTCCATCTACAAAATATATAGTAAAACATGTGTGGCAATGAATGTACAAAATAACAAATAACACAAACAAGTGGGAATTGTCTAAATTCAATCTTATTTATATATATAATAAAGGAACTCTAATATATATATATATATATATATTAGAATTGCAATTGGACCAATGGGAATGCACTATTCTGTTTACGTAAAAAATTTGAGCATTTTTATTTGCCAATAAAAGTCAAAATTGAGGCAATAATCGGTCAAACTTTTTTAATTTTCATATACTTTGTAAGATGTGCTAAAAACATATGTGTCAATTTTGTAAAAGAAATTTTTAAGAAAAAGAGAGGGTAATTGAATTCAATAAATACCCCCTAGACTTTATACCGCACATACTTTATATTTTATAAAAAGTAAAACAATATATTGTTGTTATTTACAAAAATTACTCAGTATATATTAAACTAATGTATTTGTATGAAATTACAGATATAAAAATGAAAACACGAGTTACTGTAACATGTAAATGAATACTTTAGATTATAAATATACGAAGAACTCGTGTTATTCCTCTTTATAAGACTAAGTAATGATATTCTAAAAAGTATTACTTTTTAACTATTCGCATTCAATAACGACTCATGTTACTCATCTTTATAAGTTTAGCCTACGCATACACGGGTTTAAAAATTTAACGCGGCTAAAATTATTATTAACATAATTATGAATATCAAAATGAAGGCATGACCTCACGGGTTACTGTGAGATGAAAATAAATAGATGAGATTGTATATATAGCAACGAGATATTTTTTTCAAATGTCATTATGTGCTACTAAACACGCATAATGTCTAGAATACGATATCAATAGTTAACTTTAAACAGATCAACCTAAACAAACATCATATCAGTTAAACAAAGTCAATTCCTTCATGCAACAAAAATCTATAAAAAAAATATTAATTAATTAATACATAATGAAAAAACTATGTAAAAAAAACTGACGAATATACAGGTATTATAACTATATAAGCATATTTGTTATAATTTTATATACAAATTTTAGACATTACAAAATTTTGAATGTATAAATTGTCATAATATTTAACTTCAAAACAAAATTATTAGACCATTATTACATGGTATACTAGTTATTCATGGAAGCAAATGCAATCCGCCAAAATCTTTGATTAATCACATAATTTTAAGTATATTAGGTATACGGCACAACATAAAAGTGATAAAACTACATACTTTACCTATATGCTCAATTGCACATAATATTCTTTTGAATAGATAACACCAAATGAAAAAAGTAAACGAAATTAAATGCTAGTGTGCAACAAACATGTGTATAAGATTAACAATTATAATTTGATGAACCGGTTTTGGTTGTGTTTTCTGAATACGATATTCGCATTGTGTTCTCAAGTAAGTAAAAGGAAGGAAAACAAATAAAAGTGATAAAATGTAAAAAATGTCATGTTTTAAAGTTTTTTTTAAAGCAAATTACCTAAACGGACCATATCAAAACTCATTTTACAAACACAAACTCTTTTTCAACACTTTACAATATCGAACATAAAAACGTCACATCAACTGTGAGTGTGATGACCACTTTTTTTTCTTTCTTCAGCCATCTCCTTTTTCTTTCTTTTCTTATTGCAGCAACCATATATCATATACCTACTCATATACTACGTATCATATATCTACATATTACTGCAATGGTTATAACTTATAATGGATATAACATATTGTGCATCAGGTAAGCAAGGATATGATCCTGTGTAATTCACTAGCTAGGGTTATAACTTATAATGGGTTGACAGTAGGGTTCGTCTTACTGAATGAGATCATAATTCACTAGCTAAGCAAGGATATGATCCTGTGTAATTTTGTGCATCAGGTATAAGTTCTAAACCAGAGAGACATTGCAACACCTCGACTCCAACCACCATTGCAGCGCCCCACGCCTAGCTCCACGCCCAGGCTCACCTTGCCTCGCCCAAGCCAACCATTGCAGCACCTCCCACGCCCAAGGCCACGCCCACGCCCAGGACCACGCCCACGCCCAGCAAGCACCACGCCCATGCCACGCCCAGGGCATCGCAATACACGTGTAGGGTTGGGATTTTATATTTTAAGAGATCCAACGCATAACATTGGAAGTTCATTTTCGTAAATACCCTGTGCGAGAACCTGTTTCGTAAAGTAGCATAGAATATGTTCGTTTAAGAAATTTCCTCTTTTTTTTAAGTGATGAAAATGAGAGTAAATGGGTGAAAGAGGGAAGTATTTGATTTTAAAACTTTCACCCCATTTATAGGGTGAAAGTGAATGCGGACAAAAAACTAAGTAGTAAAAAGACCTAATTGTTCTTGCCTCTTTCTTTTATTTTTATTTTTGTGAAGGCATGATTGTAAATGTATGACATCTTTCACTTTCTTTCATCTTTTATCATTGTTACTAAAGAACACAATATATCTTTATTTTTCTTTACTCTCCACTTAATTTCTTTCATTCAATTTCAATTTCTTTCATTCACTTTAGGGTTTACAATTTATAATTTCAAAAATGATATTTCTTTCAAAAAAAAATTACTTCAAATTGCCTTATTGTCTAATCTGATATATGTAGTCTAGTGGTGGTGAGTGCTTAAGATTCTCAGGTGGAGGACTCAAGCTCAAACTCAAACTCTATATGCGTCAATTTTGGTCCAACTTTCATGCGCCTCTCAACTAACCCAGATTGCAATAAAGAGCTAGCATTCTTTTGAATAAGATTCTTGAGAAAAGCCACAGGTCGAAAAGAACTTTGCGATGCTTAAGAGATTGGTCTAAAACACTCAACACCCCATATATGAATAATAACTTGTGTTATTAACTTCTAAAAGCAGTAATGTGGCTAGAAGACCTACAATTTATAAATTATGTTTCGCCAAAGCCCAAAATACCATGATTATTATCAAAACAAACAAAGTATGTAAAGTATTCAGTTAATGTTGAATGGCAGGACACCAACATCAATTGATCAATATGAATATTGAAAGTTGATGGTTGATCGCCGCCACAAGGTGTTCGTTATATACTTTGACAGCCAAAAATGCAAATTTTACATTTATTTGTCTATTTTATCAAAACAAAATTATATTATTTTTTAAGTTAACATATGTATTAACATGTGAACACATGTTTAACTTGATCGATAGTATTTTTATCACAACCACTCAAGATAGTTGATGATGATCAAAACTAAACATGTATTAATATCTAAATTTAGTCGGCACACGGCAATAACACCTTTGTTTATGAAAACTATTTAAAAAGTACGTCATCCAGTTGTTCCAAGAGTATCTGCATTTTTTTTTTCTTAAACTTGTATCTGCACTATTTTACTTAAATGTTTCACTATTTCTAATACGGAGTATATATTCTTCAGACAAAAAGTACTCCTATTTAATATCTAAATACTTCATATTTCCATTTAACTAAAAAATACTTCAAATATATAGCAGATGCATCAAAGCGAATTCGATCTTTTTTATATACGATAAAGTAAGGAGCAGTTAACTGTCTTAATTCTAAAATCGGTTAGCAATTGTACTAGTCTCGTGTTTATCTAGAGTTCAAGCATATTTAAGTTTCAAAAAATTTGAGCAAGTTCAAGCATATTTAACCAATTAACCAACTGAGCAATTTCAAGCATACTTAAGTTTCAAAAAAATTGAATGTGACAGTGGTTTATTCGGGTCAGAAAGGAAACCCGGTTTGTAGATACGCGTCGGGTAAGGTGATTGGGGTTGTGCTTGTTGGGTTGGATTCGTGAAACTGATGAAGATGTGTTTGTGTGTACGTATTTTGTTAGCAATTTTCTGAATCAACTTGATTTATACTCATTTTTGAAAATGAAAAGTAGAACCGTCAGCCTTAGCCCGTCATGTATGAAATGCTTTAGATTCAGTGGGCCGTATTACAAACCATCGATATATATAAGGAGATGATGGTGATTTAGTGATTTAGAAAAGGGTATTTAGTCAATTCATTTGAAAAGTTAGTAAGCTTGTTCATAATTTGAAAGTATTTTAGTGAGCATGATAATTTTTGAAATAAGTTCCATAGCTCTGTTAATTTGAAAAAGAGTAAATTACACCGTTGGTCCTTGTGGTTTGCGTTGACCGCAGGAGTGATTCGACTCACCCCACTGAGTCGACTGACCACTGGGTTGACTCAGTGGCAGTCCCGTTTCCATCCAATGAGTTCGAACAACTAGGGCTGAGCATCGGGCCGATCCCGACCCGAATCCCGACAAGCCCGAAACCCCGACTAACCGGAAAACACAAACCGACTCCCGACCCCGACAAGCCCGACTAACATGATTCGGGATTTGATCGGTTTTGTTTGTTGTTTTTTTGTTTTCGGCCCGTCCCGACCCGATCCCGACAAGCCCAAAACCCGACTAACCGGAAAATAGAAACCGACTTCCGACCCCGACAAGCCCGACTAACATGATTCGGGACTCGGGATCGGGACGGGATTAGGGATTCGGTCGGTTTTGCTCACCCCTACGAACAACCATCAAGACACCACTACCCAATTATTCACAGACTTAGTTTATCAATACGAGACCAAAACTACATTTCGACATAACCTAACCAACAAATCCAAGACCCCCCTAATTCTCTCTCCCCTAGGGGCAAAATCCGGCCACCCTTTCCCCCGCCTCCCAATCGCAAAAAACTGCTCTTAATCCGCCTCTCTATTATTCTTGTAATGATATGCAATCGGTTTAAGGGTAGTAATCATCTGGGAAGGGGTGTGCTAATGCGTTTCATACATTATTTTTCTGATTTTGCAGCCTATACTAAACCCTTAACGATTCTTTATAGTCGGTTGCTTAATTGATTTATTTTTTGAGGGTTTAGTTTATGTTTTGTTCTTTATACCCTAATCGATTAATTATAATCGATTGTTAGGGTTTATGGGTTTGATTGGATCGTATATACTTTTGGGATATCATTAAACGGTCTGTTTTGGTGGGCGATCAAGATCTAAACCTAACTGTTTTTGTTAGGGTTTGCTTACATGAACGATATCTTTTTTAGGGTTTCATTTTTTGATGGTTGATCGCTAGGGCTCACTGTGCGCGTTATGGTATAAATCTTGTGATTTATGGTGGTAAGTCGATCTGATGATCGTGGTTATGTTCTTGAATGTACCTTTATGGTTTTTATTCTTGAAAGTCGACTATAGGTCGTGGTGATGCTGATTTTGTATTGGAACGTGGGTTTTGGAGAGAGTGAAGTTCTATGTGATATGAGTGCATTGGTTGCTGTGATACGTGCTATTCGAATCATCATGGACATGTTTGCTGATTTTTACATTGGTCTTGGGTTCGTATTAGCTGGAAGTTAGGGGTTGTTACCCTATGATTATGTTCTATGCTCGGTATCACATTGGGGTTTGGTTTTGCATCTCAACGCACACTTTTGGAGCAAGCTAGCTGCTCTATCCGTGGTTTTAGAGTCTTCCACCAATCGTTGTGCGAAATTTGTGAACTGATTCTTTTTTGCTGATTACATGATCATGGAGTTGATGTGCGTTGGGTTTATACATATTTGTTGGTTTTCTTATTGGTGTTCTGGTTTGCATCTCAACATACACCTTTGGAGCGAGTTTTGAGCTTGCTGCTCTATCCGTGGTTTTAGAGTCCCTCACCAACCGTTGTGTGAAACTTGTGAACTGTACTTCAATTTGAGGACCAGGATATTGTATATTTGGGTGACGCTGGAAGTTTGGACTACTATGGTGACTTGAAGATTCAAGTATTTCTACTTGAAGTGCATTTATTTTTATTCTTTTTATCGTTGTAGTCTGATGTTTAGTTATAAGTGTGGTATGTTACGCTTATATTGTAAGTTATAGGAATGATGTTGCATTCCTATAGGAGAGTCTGTAAGTGTCCTAAGGGACTGAGATGAGGGATTCACCCTCATCCTTTGTACTTCAATGTTTTTGGCGTAATATATTTACCGGGGTGAATTAACCCTTTTACCAAAAAAAAAAAGGTTTAAATGAACAAGCAATCCGAGACCCTTATGGGTCTAACACTCGACCATTCTCACAACAGAATCAACCAAGACCAAATACACATTCCGTTCACAATCTCTTACCACACGAAACATTAAAAATTCAGTTTTTAACTCGTTCTTATCGAAAGTTTACCATTCGATTATATTTGAAAAACGTTTTGATATCTTTTCTTCTAATCCCACGAAGACAATAACACCACAATATAACGTTTAACTGAAATAATAAAAACAGAAGATGGGTCGTGGGAGTTTACCGAGAAGAAAGAGGAGAAGGTGAGGCTGTGGTGTCATTTACGAGTACCACTCGTGACCCAGCCTACGCTAGAACCCGTTTTAATTTATTAAACCACAACCCAGGGCGAAACCCTAATGATTCGAAACTGAAAGTTTAGATTCAGGGGCGCGTATGGGGGATTTATTGCGTGTGTGGCATGAAAATAGAACCACGAGGTCTTGATCTATCGATTAGTATAGGCGGTGTAGGTCGTAGACGTCGCCGGAAGTTGGCCGGATTCCGGCAGCGGCGCCGGAACCATAGGGTTTGGTGGCCGGAAATTATAGAGAGAGAGAGAGGACAGGGTGAGGTGTGTGTTTTTATAGAGAGAGAAAGTATGTGGCAAAAATGAGGAGGTGTGTGTGTGTGTTGGGGTATATATACACCGTTCGTCCTTGCACCGTTCTTCCTTATGGTGTTGAAATAACGATTATACCCTCAGGTTAACAAGACTTAACGACCGTTAGTGGGCTCCGTTAGAAGGAGGGACTAATGGCGCATAACGTTTGCCACTTAAGAATGGACGGTGCAACTTTTTTGGTTAAAGGACGAACTCCTGCGGTCAACGCAAACCACAAGGACGAACGGTGTAATATACTCTTATTATTATTATTATTATTATTATTAGAGTAAACTACACCATTCGTCCTTGTGGTATGCGTTGACCGACAAGTATCGTCTTTTGACCGAAAAATATGCACCGTTCATCCTTAACTGCGAAACGTTATGTATCGTTAGTCCCTCACTCTAACTGGCATGACTAACGGTCGTTATACCTCATCCACTCGAGGGTATTTCAGTCTTTTACCACCCATAAGGACCAACGGTGTAATTTCGAAATTTTCCGAAAAAATTTGTTTCGAAATTTTTTTTCCGAAAATTTTTTGTCCAAATTTTTTTTTCCCCAAAATTTTTTTCTCGAATTATTTTCCCAAAAATCGTCGCATGTGAAAAAAAAATTCGTCACACGTGATTTTTTTTTCGTCAATGTGGAAAAAGTTCACATGTGATGAAAAAAATTTCCAAATTTTTTTTCAAATATGAAGAAAAAAAGTTTCGAAAAAAAAAATTGAAAATAAAAAAATTCGGAAGAAAAAATTCAAAAAAAAATTTTGAAAAATTTTTCAATTTTTTTTGTTTGTTTTTATACGTTTTCATACGATTTCGTCCGGTTTATCACGTTTTTATTCGTCTTTATACGTTTTCTTCCGTTTTAATAATGTGTTTATCCGTTTTTATGCGTTTTTATATGTTTTTATCCGATTTTGCTCTAATGGCTCATATAAGTTAACCAATTTTTCTAAAAATTTCCAAAAAAATTTTAAAAAAATTCGAAAATTTTTCAGAAAAAACATTTTGGAAAAAAAAATTTAAAACTTTTTTTCGAATAATTTTTTTTTTTGGAAAAAAAATGTTTGAAATTTTTTTTTTTGAATTATTTTTTCCGAATTTTTGTGTTTCCAATTTCTGTTTTGATTTTTTTTGTCACATATGAAAAAAAGTTTAGGAAATTTTTTCCGTCACATGTGAATTTTTTTTCACATATGACGAAAATTTCAAAACTTTCTTCATATGTGAAAAAATTTCGAAAAAAGAATTTCTTGCAATTTTTTCACATATGACGAAAAAAATTCACGTGTGACAAAAATTTTTTTTCACATGAGACGATTTTTGGGAAAAAAAATTTGGAAAAA
Source organism: Chrysanthemum seticuspe (assembly GCA_019973895.1). NCBI lineage: Eukaryota > Viridiplantae > Streptophyta > Magnoliopsida > Asterales > Asteraceae > Chrysanthemum > Chrysanthemum seticuspe. The sequence goes on from BPTQ01000008.1 coordinate 302,715,886, forward strand.
AAAATTTGAAATAAAATTTTTCGGAAAATTTTGAAATTACACCGTTGGTCCTTATGGGTGGGAAAAGACTGAAATACCCTATAGTGGATGAGGTATAACGACCGTTAGTCATGCCAATTAGAGCGATGGACTAACGATACATAACGTTTCGCAGTTAAGGATGTACGGTGCATTTTTTTCGGTCAAAGGACGAAACTTGTCGGTCAACACATACCACAAGGACGAATGGTGTAGTTTACTCTTATTATTATTTTGTAGTTTGATGTACTTAACTTTTGAATTCAGTTAGTTTCGTGTATCAGATGACCTACTAAAGAAGTAACATGTAATTATATTTTGAGTTAATTACATAAATCATCCATGTGGTTTGTGGGGTATCACGAATTTGGTCCAAAAATTTATTATACATTTTCGTCTGTTATTCTTACGTTTTCATACGTTTTTATCTGTTTTTATACATTTTCGTCTGTTTTAATACGTTTTCAAACATTCTTACACGTTGTCATTCGTTTTTATACGTGTTCATCCGTTTTATACGTTTTTGTCTGTTATATACTTTTTCGCTCGTTTTCTTACGTTTTCGCCCATTTTCTTATGTTATTATACGTTTTAGTCCTGTTTTATGCGTTTTTGTCCGGTTTTATGCGTTTTTGTCTTTTTATACTTTTTCCTCCGTGTTTATACGTTTTCATCCGTTCTCATTTGTTTCTATATGATTTCGTCCATTTTTCTATGTTTTTATACATTTTCGTCAATTTTTATGTGATTTCTTCTGTTTCTCTCCCGTTTTTATACATTTTCGCCTATTTTTATACTTTTTCGTCCGTTTATAGACAATATCGAGTCAGTGGATTCTGAGTGGGAGTAGACACTCTCGTAAAAAGCTTTAAGGTCGGTTCCCTCCTTTATAAAGGGAAGCAGATACTCTTGCAAGTGGCCAAGAAGAGGGAGGGAAACAGCTTTCGGTACAAGAAGGCGGGTATTGATCAGGAAAATGGGTACACGTTTTCTCTTGTTCATCCGTTTTTATATATTTTCGTTCTTTTTATATGTTTTCGTCCATTTTTTTTACGTTTTCTTACGTTTTTATTTGTTCTCGTCCGTTTTTGTATGTTTTTTCCGTCTTAATACGTTTTCGTCCGTTTTTATACGTTTTCATCATTTTTTGCCCGTTTTCTTACGTTTTCGCCCATTTTATTATGCTTTTATAAGTTTTCGTCCGTCTTTTTATGTTTTTATACGATCTAATCCATTTTTCATAGATTTTTATCAATCATTATTTGTTATGTACGTTTTTATGCGTTTTTGTATGTTTTGTACATTTTTGTACGTTCTTATATGTTCTATTACGTTTTTGTACGTTGTTATGCATTTTATACTTTTTCTTATGTTTGCATATGTTATTAACCATTTTTATCTATTTTTATATGTACAAAAATGTATAAATTGTTGAAAGATGTTAGAAAACAAAAAAAAACGTATAGATACGGATGAAAACGGATAAACATATATGAAGATGTAAGAAAACATATAAAAATGAACGAAAACATAGAATATAGGATAAAAACGTATGAATACATAAGACAACATATAAAAATGGATAAAAATGTTTGAAAACGTAAAAAGATTCTTATAAAATCGTATAGAAACGGATGAAAACGCATAGAAAGGGATAAAAACGTATAAAATGTAAGAAAATAGGCGAATGCGTATAAAATAAACGAAAACGTATAAAAACGGACAAAAACGTATAAAAGCGAGGAAAACGGATGAAAACGTAAAAAAGACGAATGAAAACGTATAAAAACGAAAAAACGTATAAAACAAACAAAAACGTAAGAAGAAGGGTGAAAACGTAAGAAAACCGGCGAAGACGTATAAAAAGGACGAAAACGTATAAAAACGTAAGAAAATGGGCAAAAACATATAAAAGCAGACGAAAACATAAGAAAATGGACGAAAACGTATAAAAACAGACGAAAACGAATGAAAACGTAAGAAAGACGAACGAAAACGTATACAAACAGAAAAGAAACGTATAAAACGGACAAAAACCTATGAAAACGTAAGAAAATAGGTGAAAACGTAAGAAAACGAGCGAAAACGTATAAAACGAACAAAAACGTATGAAATGTAAGAAAACGCAAGAAAATGGGTGAAAACGTATAACAACAGATGAAAACGTATAAAAACGGATGAAAGCGTGAGAAAAGCGGACGAAAACGTACAAAAACATATAATAACGGACAAAAACATATAAAAACGTAAGAAAATTGGTGAAAACGTATAAAAACAGACAAAAACGTATAAAAACGGATGAAATCGTATAAAAACGTATGAAAACGTATTAAATGGATGAAAACGTATAAAAATTGATGAAAACGTATAAAACGGACGAAAATGTAGAAAAACAGATAAAACATATGAAGACGGATAAAAACATCTGAAAAGATAAGAAAAACGGACGAAAACGTATATAATAAATTATGGGCTAAATTTGTGATACCCCAGAAAGCACATGAACCTCGTATAAAAAAATTATGAACTAAATTCATGATACCTCACAAACCCACTCTAAAAATAATTACATGTTACTTGTTTAACTTGTTTAGTAAGTCATCCGATATACGAAACTCACTGAATTCAAAAGTTTAGTACATGGAACTACAAAAAAAAAATAGTAGGCTACACAAAACTACAAAAACTGACAAGTTAGATACATTTTCGTGCAATTAGCCCTAAAATTTATAAAGGTATCATATTTGCCTTCGTTTGTTTTTCTGGGTAACGAACAAATTTTGTTTGCTTTAAGGGTATTTTTCTTTCAAATTCGTTCTTCTAAATGTACTTTGTGACATTTTTGCCCTTCGGGAACAAAATTCCTATTAGCTGAGAGGGGCAAAAATATCGCAAAATACCTCAAAAAGGCCGAATTTGAAAGAAAAGTACCCTTATAAGCAAACAAAATTGTTCGTTACCAAGAAAAACAAATGGTGGCAAGTATGGTACGTTATTGAAACATTTGCAGCATGGTTAACTTAACTAGTATAGTAGTTTGTTTAATGTTATATCTCCACTACATTATAATGCATTTAGAACATTCCTTAAATGGCAAGGCTTAAATTCAAACTTCTTAAATTGCTTATTATAGAAATATTTGTCTTTTGCTATAAATCTTGTAACTGTTCATTCCTGAAAATTAACTATCTTGTAACAATCATTTAAAAATATATATCTTATAACAGCCCATTAATTAATTTGTTACAGCTCATTAAATTGTAACACCACAAACCGATATAAATCCCTCTGCCCACACACCAAACAAAACAAAACACAACCTCCTTACTATGATTTCATTTTTCATCTTCTCTCTCCTTTAACCATCACCTGCTACCACCACTTTAACTGCCGCCATATGCCAAAATAGCCACCACCGCTCAGTGGTTTTTCATCTTTTGTTTCTGACCACACTTTTGGCAGAAAAAACAAGAGCCAACAACAGTGACAATCTACATCCTACTTCAAACAAGAACGAAACATCAAAGATCTCATACTCGTCAAACAAGAAGAGACGAAGAACAGTTAAACCAAACAACTCATCAACAACAAAACCAACTCCAACATCCCTGTTACAATTTAACTCCTCACGTCACAACTTCAAAATCCCATCTCCTCAACTAAACAAGACTCGACTCGAAACAAAATGAAAGATAACATAGATCTCAGTTTATCTCTTTTTGTAATCAAAGATTGGCATAAACACAAATATGTCAATTGTTAATATGCATCACTAGCTACAACGTCTTTATCTATAAATAAATATTTTTTAATATTCATAGTGAATCTTGAAGAAATAGTTATCCTTATCTCGTCAATAAAATATAACCCGAAAAGATTAATCACTTAGTCATTACGAAGCTCAAATGTAACCGAAAACCACTTAATATTAGAAAATTAGCCCAAATAACAATTTATAAGCTAAATTTGGTATAAACCATCTCAGCCCAGAATCCCTTGCAAATTTCGGATACCACATAGTTCTACTTTGAAGCCCAATTTAAACAAGCTAACAATCGACCCAAAGTCAATAATACAATCAGATCAAGCCACACATAACCCAATAGTAGTCGCAATATATAACATACCAAAACCATTTAACCCTAATTCACATTTCACAACCCTAAATTTTAGTTAAAACCATCCGCCCCCAACCTCTTCTCTCACCCACAGTCTACAGATAACACCATATTCATTGTATCAACTTCATCTTACTTCTACACACAACAAACGGACAAAACACATAAGCTACCCCTTCCTTATCTCTCCTAGATGAAATACATGGCCACTTAAAATCTTTTAGACCATTTCAGCACTCGAAGGCTGAACCTTTATGTTTTTCTTCGAATTCAAACACACAAATGAAGAACATAGAAAAACATTGGCTTCAAGATCTAAAATAAGGTCTCAAGTAGGTTTGTTTTAATTTCGTTTTGTGTTTTTGTTTTCTTTGACTTGAAAGTAAGTTGGAATGAACCAAAGTTGTTTCGTTCTTGCTTTTAATTTTGGGATATTTAAAAGAAGTGTGTGCTTCTAAATAGATCTATGATGATTAATCTCTTTTGTTTTTGTCTTTGGACAAATTACATTTCATTTGGTAATACTATGTAACGTTTATTTTAACTTACTTGTATTCCTTTATTTCGTTTGGAACTTCTGTTCATTTGGATATGAAATAGTTTGAATTGTTATGGGTTACAGTTATTTTTTAGTAATTAGCATTTTTTCGTAAAGTTATTGTTAGAAAAAACGTATAAATGAATAACATTTGTTCACCACAAAATTTAGTCACATGATACCCGTCGCCGCATTGCGCGGGTACAATGCTAGTACAATTAAATCAATGTTTGATATATGGATTAGACCAGTCGTAATGGTTGGGTCGACGAAGGGTCGGTCATTGCATGCGAACGCGTCCCCCTACATGAGTCCTATACGAACGCGTCTCCCTCGCCTTCTTTTTTTGCTTGATTGGGTCGCAAAGCGACCGAATGGAATGCAACCAAAAAAACTAGCCGTTTGGCTAGTATTGTACCGTTGGGGTGTTTATATGTAAAAACATATTCTAATAATACATTTTTTGTTCTATAAATACCACATTCTCTTATCTATTTTTTCATACTTTCTTTTTTACAACTATCTTCTTCAATTAGTCTCAAACTCAAAAAATGTCTCACAAAACTCTTAAAACTAAAACACCAAAAATACAACGACAACAAAATGTTCCAACAACAACTGACCCCAATTTTTAATAACGGGGCACTCACCACCTATTGATTTTCAACCTGCTAGTTTCACATACCAATCACAACATCAACAACCTATTTATGTAAATAATCCATTTTCTCATCCGTATAACCAACAACAACAATATTATCCGTTCCAACCTCCGTATAACTCACCAATTTACCAACAAGAACAACAATCTCAATATTATCATCAAAAAATGTCACCACATATGGACCAAGATGAAACTTCTCAACGATTTTATTTCATTAACTCTCTTAATCTTAATGATATGGATCCATTTTTTGGTAGTTAAGATTATTCTATGGCCCAAGGTTCAGTTGGTCCATCCGAACCCGTTGAAGACGAGTCTCCTATCGATGAGGTGGCGCCCGTCAAAAGGAAGACTGCAAAAAGACGTCAACAATCCAAGAAGAAGGAGAATGAAATAATTGAACCATGGAGCCCTGAGGAAAAGATAGCCTTGTGTAAAGCTTGGATCGTGTCTAGGAATAACATTTAAGGAAATGCTAAAAAGGTTGTCAATTTTTGGACGAAAGTACTAGGTTACTTTGAGAAGGAAATGAAGGAATCGAAAAGAGGATACGTTTCATTTTGTTACAAATGAAAAAATAGGCTCATTCTAAAGTTACTCAATTTTGTGCAATTTATAATACAGTGAAATAGACGCACCAGAGTGGCACATGTGACCAGACAACCTACGATCAAGCGGTAAAAGAGTATCATGTTATTTAAAATTCATCATTCACACAAACTGAATGGTGGAAAGTTTTGAAGGACCATAGCAAATGAAAAACGGTCGAAATGCCAAGGTTTTATGAGTTGCTTCAAAAAAATCACACACATTGGAAAACACCTCACATTCTGACTCAGTACACGGTGGTTTTAATCTGAACGACGAAGCAACTGATTCAGAAGAGGTAGAGGTTCGACCAACGGGCCGGGACATGTCTAAAAACTTTGCTCGTTCGGAATCTTTAGCTGCTAGTGCACCTGGTCTTGTTGACCAGTTGGTCGATAAGTGGGCAAACATCGCATGGTTTATTCTCCCGAATGAAGGAAGCTTCAGTTGAGCATTTAAGAATAAAGGAGCGCCAAATGGAACTGGAAGAGCATGCGAGTCAGGATCAAGTAGAATTGGAGAGATAAAAACTAGCACATGAGAAATAATTTTAACAATAGAGACTTGCACACCAGAGAGAAGAACTTGAGCTTCAACATCAAATGTTTCAATTTAAGCAAGAAAAAACGAGGGACAATAACATCATGTTCTACAATGAACCCCGCGACCATTTAACCGAAAAATAACTATAGTCGGTGTTGGTGATGAAGCAGAAAATAAGGGAAAATATACTTAGACTATTAGTCTAAGTTTTAACTTTTATTTTAATGTTTTTTTTAATTATTATGTAACGTTTTTTTAATTCTTAATGAAATTTTAATTTAAAAAAAAAATGTTGGGTCATGTATTTGGTGACCATTACGGTCTTTTTTTAAGTGTTTAATCTTAGAGAGAGAAACTGAGGTAGCGCTGAACTGACAAATGATCACCCATACTTCCTACCCTTTTTTTTTTTTTTTTTTTTTTTTTTTTTTTTTTTTTTTTTTTTGTGCGTATGAAACCTATATGAATGATTAAAAGTCTCAAATAATACGAGTATCTACCGCCCATATACTTGTCAGATTACAACTATATTCAATCAAAGATAGAAGTTGAAAAATTATCTCCCAACAAGATATACCAAGAGCAGCCATCGCTATGCGTATATCCATTTGCATGACTCTACAAGGATAAAATTAAGAGTCGTTTTCCATAAATTAAGAATTTGTAAGGGGCTCCCATCTATAACAAATTAACAACCAATGGAAGATTCAATTTCAACTTTGATCGTAGGGCAACGTCGCCCTTGAGCAACTAAATTTGGACGGCGAACAATATCTTTTCTCTTATTTTGCTAGTTATGGATATTTCGTCATTTCAAACGCATTAAGGTCCTATCTTTATTGCAACTATCAAGTATCAACTATAAATGACTTAAGACCTTCGGTCTTGTATGTGAGTTTTCCATCAATCTAGAGGTTGTGAGTCTAAATAGTGGCGGAGCTAGACATATTTTTATGAGAAGGCCAACAAGGTCCAAGCCTCGTACGAGACATTTGTGAGATGGGTGATATATGGTATAAAAAAATTATCGTTAAAAAATAAACTATCAACTACAGATATCTATTGCTTGTTAGATCTATTCATGAAGTAATCAACGTGTTTTTGACTAATTTAAAGTGTTTGGAATAGAACATAAACATTTTGATGGCTTTCATATCACTTCAAACTGCTTAAAAGACAATTTTCTATAAAAAAAAAAAAAAAAAAAAAAAAGGTTGCACCCAATGTTGCCTCGTGAGATGGCGCGAGAACTGAGAAGCAAAGGTCACGCACCACCCCATTGGGAAAGGGTGGCTCACGTGTGAGACCAGGCAAGAAAGAGGAGTGAATGGTGAGTTGTTCACCATACATGATGTGTGTGTTTTTAGGCCCTCTGAGGTGTTTATATTATTAAATATTTAATTTGTGAGTGTGTGTGAGGTGTTTTGTGGGGTATTTATTTATATAAAGTGGGTATTTTATTGAAAGGTGAGGTGGTATGATCATTGAAGGTGAAAAGTGAAAGGAAGTGAGGGGAGATAAATAAAGAAAGAAAGCTGACAATAAGGTAGAAGGTGAAATGATATGACTATTGGGAATAGCCTGATATTTAACTTTCTAGTTTTTTCAAATTGATCATGTTAAATTAGTAAAATATTTATCTCTCAAACCCCACTACACATACTGTTCATATACAAACTCGAACATGAATCTGTAAGTTGAGCTGCGGTGGCTTGTACTTTATGACAAATTTTGTAACAAAAATCAGAGATCGATAACACGTTTTGGTGCTAGATATCGGTTTTAGCTAGCGACGAACATTTTCCAGCGATTGTGTTATCAAATAAAGAAAACATAGTGGTGTAAAAGATAGAACACACATTTCCTTCCTACCTTGTATTACTACTGATCTTTTTACTTGCACGATTCTGTAAGTTGAGCTGCGGTGGCTTGTACTTTATGACAAATTTTGTAACAAAAATCAGAGATCGATAACACGTTTTGGTGCTAGATATCGGTTTTAGCTAGCGACGAACATTTTCCAGCGATTGTGTTATCAAATAAAGAAAACATAGTGGTGTAAAAGATAGAACACACATTTCCTTCCTACCTTGTATTACTACTGATCTTTTTACTTGCACGATTCTAACTGACAAAATTGATTATTTAGACAACAAGAGATAATAAGTGGCAAACAAATATTATATTTTAAGTAAATTGCAAATTATGTCCTTAAAGTTTGCCATTTTGGCAAGAAATGTTCTTTTTTTGAAAATTTGCGAGCTGTGTACCTAACGTTTGGGGTTTTTGCGAGAAATGCCCCTTAAACGTTACTCACGTTTTTTTGGTAACGCTCGTTACAAAATCTCGTTAGTCAAGGTCAAACGCCATGAGAAATTACTAATTTACCCTCGTCTTCTTCCTTACTCAAGAACATCATGAACACTACCCAGATTTTTTAAAAATTAACACCAGAAACATTAAACATTGAGTCATTGTAATACCAAATTAAATTAATGTGATATAAATAAAATGATATGGATCAAAGACTATTCGCTTTGAAGAAACAGGCATTAGAGATTCGAAACAATGAAGTCAATTTGTATGGTCAAAGAATGAAGTACAAAGTTAAGAAAGGATTACATGGAACATTAACTTGCATTTGGATAGTTCATAGTATTTATACGTAGAATTATATTTTTTTGTTGATTCAATACAAATGAGTGCAATAGCCATTTTAGTATAGCTAAATTCACTTAAATTTGTAAACTTATTCAAAACTTTGATATTTATATGATATTTTGCAAATAACATGAAACAAATGATACATTTTCAAATATTTAATAAAGTGAAGAAACATTGTTACGTAAAAGAATATGAATCAAGGCTTCAAATTAGGGATGAGCAAAAGGATCAGAGAATGGGACCTGAATCGAGAACCGGATCCAAACCCGATAGTTCCGGTTCCAGTTCTTGAATTTGAGATTTTTTGTTTTTGGGTCGGTTCGGTTCGGGTCCACTGGTTCTCAGTTCCAGAACCGAATACCCAATAATTCTAAAAACATGTGATTTTCTTTACTCCCATATTCAAAACATTTTATGGAATAGATTTATTTCTAAAACCATGAGCAAGTTAATGATACTTCTTGGTTGGATCTAACAACACCGCAGTTTCGGTCTAGTTCTTTTGTACTTTTGCTCTTCCCTATTTAAGACAATGTGATTGTGCAAAATATGGGAGAACAATTAGAGAAACTAACCAGAAGATATAAAAGGAAACAAACGGTGGAACCATAAATAATTTTGCTTATGTAGTTAGACAAAGTTTGAAGTTATTTTATTTTGTTTTTCAGATTGTTATGTGTCATTGTTTTGTTAAACATTTGAACAATGTTAAACTATAAAATGATTGTTTGTTTGGGTTTATGCTTTAGTTGCTAAACGCTACTGGTTTAAACGTAAATGGTTGCAAACACTTAAGAATTTTCAAATATTGTTTGCTTTTTAGTGACCTAATTCATTAGTGCATGAGGTTTTGTATTTTATTATTTAGAAAATCGGTTCCTAGCCGGGTAGACCGGAAGAATAGAAGCCGGAACAAGAACTGGAACCGAAAACTATATTCGGTTCGGTTCTTGGTTCCTATTTTTCACAAAATTTGGTTTTCGAATTCATCGGGTCCGGTTCCATTTCCAACCAATTTCGGACGCACGCTCATCCCTACTTCAAATTACGTTTTTCATGATTCTCAAATTTTAATTTTTCACTGAAATTAAATTCAATAACCATAACCAAATATATGTTACCTAATGAAGTAGCTCATTTTTTGTCAATGCTAAAAGAAAATGATATAATCAACCAAGGCCTTTGGTGAAGGCATTTATAAGATATATTACTTTCATCTCATAATAATTGTTTATTTTGATTTTTTTTAATCTTTTTTATTCAACTTTGATCATAAATATTTTAATTTATGTTATATAATACTTGATGAAAAATATATGAATGAATCGGATTTTAAATATATATTTTTTTTGTATAATTTTCAATCAAATATTATATAACACAAATAAAAATATTAATGGCAAAAAAAGAATCAAAAATATTAAAAAAAAACAATTATTGTGAGACGGAGGGAGTAGAAGATAAGTGTTATAAGACGTGAAAAAATTATCTATAAAAAATACGGAGTATGATATAATCAAAAGTTTTAAATTGCATAATTGATTTTGACCCCTCACCATTTCTCCCTCCATCTATCCCCATCCTTGCTCCAATCAAACCATCACACAATGCCTAAACACTTTTTTAACTCAAACTCGCAACTATCAACACTTTCTCTCTCTCTCCTAAATTATATGCGTGTCGGGTTGGTTTTCATTTCAATAGAAACATGACCACCTATTATATATATACACACACAAGCACATTACATATACACATTCACATATCTTCACTATCTCTCTCATTCACCCCACAAGAAAAAAACCCTTTTGTCTTCTTAACTTAATTTCATCTGGGTACATTTTAAATTTCGTTTTTATTCAGTATTATGTAAGCTACAAGCTCTTTAAAAAGTTGGTTTTTGGTATTAAAAAGCATGAATTCTCGTTAAATTTGCATCAAGAGTGATTTTTTTGAAGTTTTTAAAGATACCCATTTGCTAAAATTGTGTTTTGAGAAATGGGTGCTCGTTAAAGTTGTGATTTTTGGTGTTTATGATATGTAATTGTTGGTTTTAGTAACATTGTGCTCCAACTGTTTTTTGATCAAAGTTTTGAGTGAGGTGAATTGGTGAGCATGGATCTGTTTTTCAAACAAGTCAACCGTTAGTTGAAGGATCTCGAATGGGGAGCTGTCTAGTATCTCGTTAAGTTATCGAGTTTTCGTTTAATGATGAATTCGTATCGTTAATATTTTGAGTTTTTGATCAGTCATGAATTCGTGTCGTTAATATAATTTAACATTTTTACTTATGGAGCTTAAGTAGGGAACTGAAAATATTTCATTACTTGATTCTTTATTGATCCCCTGTGATGTTAATAAACAAGCAATTGTAGATTATATACTAATTTCATGGGGATCGTTATATAATAAAACACAAAATGACTCAAAATAAAATTTTGAATTATTACTCTTTTAGTTATGTTAGCAAAATTCCTTGTACTTCTGCCCATTTCTACACATATAAAATGTATGCACGTTTGAATCGTTAATTGTTGTGTTTTTCGCCTCTCAAGCCTTTATAGTAAAATCGTTTATCCAAAAGTAAGTAAAATTATCACATAATAAAGGTTTAATAACCAAAAAGTGTCCATTTATGGAAGAAACATTTGTTCCTTTTCGTGGGATCAGTAATGATCTTAAAGGAAGATTATTATGCTACAAACAAGATTGGACCGGTGGCATCCGAGCTGGTATCAGGTTCGTGATTCATTCATTAATAAAGTTACTATATAATATACTGAAGAAGGTAGTGTTTTATGCTTTTTATAACATGGATTCTGTCTTTTTAGGATTCTAGCTCCAACGACTTATATATTCTTTGCATCAGCGATTCCGGTTATATCTTTTGGGGAGCAGCTAGAACGAGATACTGGTTTGATACTTTTAAGTTTAAAGATGCTCATAATATTCTTAATTTGTGTATGGGGTATAATCTATAATTTTTACTTTAATTATTTTTAATTGGTATAGAGGGAAGTCTAACTGCGGTCCAGACTCTAGCATCGACAGCATTATGTGGTATCATCCACTCTATAGTTGGAGGGCAGCCACTTCTTATATTAGGTGTTGCTGAGCCAACCGTGTTAATGTACACGTTCATGTTCAAATTTGCTAAGGATCAAAAGGACTTAGGACAACCTCTTTTCTTAGCCTGGACGGGATGGTATTTTCTCGGCACTCTTGGTTTATAAGTGGATGTGGCAAATTGAACATTATTGATTGAAATGGATATTTTTATATGGGTCGAAATGGGTCAGGCTGACTCGAAACAATTATTTACAAAAAATTAAATTTCTCATAAGTAGCTTGTGAGATCTTATAACAAAAATATAGTTTTACTACTATTAAATATTATATTGCTTTCATTATTGAACGAAAATGATTTAGGAGGTTTTATGCTTTTAAATATACGATTTGGACGACTTTTGATCCTTTTGACATGTTCGATCTGTTTGGGCTGTTTTTGGCAATTTTTATATTTGAATCGTTAGAGATGAAGCATAGGCTGAATTGATAAAGAGGGTGCCACATCTACTAAAAAGTGGCTAATTAATGAAAATTGCTGTAATAAGTAAGCTACTGTTGTGTCGATGAGAACAGGGTCTGTGTGTGGACGGCCTTTTTGCTGGTCTTGCTGTCTATTTTGGGTGCTTGCTCTATCATCAATAGATTCACACGAATAGCTGGTGAATTGTTTGGTCTTCTAATTGCAATGCTCTTTATGCAGCAAGCTATTAAAGTGAGTTAAATTACAATTAAATTTCAGTTGAAATGAATTTCACTTACTAATTGTTATTATAATGTTGAAACAAAGTGTGTTTGGATAGTTAGGTAACTTTATGTCAATACTGAATTTTAGTTGTCATTTTGTTAGGGAGTCGTGGAAGAGTTTGGTATACCAAAAACTGATAATCCTAATCAAGCTGCATTTCAACCTTCATGGCGTTTTGGAAACGGAATGTTTGCATTGGTTCTGTCTTTTGGTCTTCTTCTTACTTCTTTAAAAAGCCGTAAAGCAAGGTCCTGGCGTTATGGGACAGGTTAGTTTGACTTTTATTGACTTTCTTATTTTGACTTTTGACTTCTTGTTAATTTCACTTTTGTTAATAATTATTTATTTATTTATTTATTTTAATCATTTCAAGGATGGCTAAGGGGACTTATTGCGGATTATGGTGTTCCTTTTATGGTGGTTGTTTGGACGGGTGTATCATACATACCAACTAATAGTGTCCCGGAAGGAATACCAAGGCGGCTTTATAGTCCAAATCCATGGTCTCCTGGTGCGTATACAAATTGGACCGTTGCTAAGGTTGTTTCCTGACTCATAACTTGCATCAATGAGAACAAAATTTTGTTAGTTTTTAAACTGCAATATATCATTTGCTTTTTTGGATATATACTCATAATTGCAGTCTTGCAGGATATGTTGAACGTCCCGCTTGTGTATATAATTGGAGCCGTTGTTCCAGCTACCATGATTGCTGTGCTTTACTATTTTGATCACAGTGTCGCATCTCAGCTTGCACAACAAAGTGAGTTCAATTTAAAGAAGCCGCCTTCATATCATTACGACCTTCTTCTTTTAGGTTTTTTGGTAAGTGAACCTTCGTGGGTATTTATTCATATTTCCAGTCAATGTATATTTAAGTTTTTGTTGCATGTTTAATGGTGGAACTTGGACGGGTTGGATAATGGTTAACTGCACGTAATACTTTTTTGTACTGGTCAAATCGGACCAGAGTGGGTTGACTAGGAATAGATTTTGTCCAGAGATTTATTATTTCTAATAAACAATTTGTGTGTCGATTATGATGACTATTACTTCAGCAACAATCCAATTTTATCAATCTGCGCTACAAATATACTTTGGGCAACTTTCAATCTGTTTGACCTGTTTCCTTTATTTTCATTTTATATTTTTACCTGTTAGAGATAAATTTAAACCCAAATGGCTGAATCTACCCATCCAACAGTACATGGGTCGAAATTTCTCTCAAAGCATATTCTTATAAAAAAAAGTTGATTCTTTCCTGGACAGACCTTACTATGTGGGCTAATTGGCATTCCTCCTGCCAATGGAGTTATTCCACAATCTCCAATGCACACAAAGAGCTTAGCCACCCTGAAACATCAGGTACTCACTTTCTTCTATATGAATTAGTATTAAGACATTTATTATTTTCCCTATTTTCTTGCTCTATTTTATCCTAGCAGGATGATGTAGTCCTCTTAAACTAATTGGCCAAATTATTGATGGTCTGTGATTGTGAATGCGCGTGCATGTATGTGTAACATTTTTATAAATTCATTATACAATTCAAAATGAATGAATGATTATTGAGAAACAATTTTAAAAAAAAGTAGGACCTCTTTGTCGACCAAGAGAGTCAACTTATTATGTTAATATGATTTGCAGATAATTTTTTTTTTAATATTTTTTCTGACTCCAATTCTTTTCTATTATTAAACTTTTTATAGTTCATTTAGTCATCAAATTTTTCTAAGCAAAAAATATGTTTCTGTCGGTTTGTCGTATCTGCAACTTTGAAGCTAAAAAAAATAATTTGACGCATTAAAGTCAAATGTCTGATCTTTCATTGGGTAGAAGGTAGAGTTTATATTATCTTCATTGGTTTATATCTTTTTCAACTGCCCCATTTCTCTTGTGCTATAAACTATTTTATCCTGATTGATGGCTAATCTATTAACTTATCCCAAGTTAGTGAACACGTTATGCATCAAATATAAAAATCTTATAATGGTTAGAAAGTGGCCTACTTGGATAACTCACACGAAAATTACAGAAAAACAACGACAAAAAATCTGTGGACTAAAATACGTTTTTTATAGCACTGGAAAGCCATGTAAAAGTAAATTTATCCTCAAGCTTCTTGCAGTAGAAAGTAATATATATTTTTTGTAGCGGAAGAGCATAGACAATTTTAAAAGCTTATCGTGTTTTACCTTTAACCTGTGTATATAATTATGTTTTGTATTTAAAATTTCTGAAACAGCTTCTACGGAATAAACTTGTATCTACAGCTCGAAGAAGTATACGTGATAACTCAAACTTGGGTGAACTATACCGTAACATGCAACAAGCATACACTGAAATGCAGACTCCACTCGTTTACCAAACTCAGTCAACTCTGGTAATTAAAAATTAATTGCTCAAAAATCTGACCAACTTTATTCCAGCTTCTGTTTTAGGTAACCATCTTTGTTTTCACCCATAAAAGCCCCTCAAACTTTCAAGACTTACAATTTAAGGGTCAAAATGCTGACATGGTGAAATGCTGAGTATTTTGCTGACATTGCGAAGGGTTAAAACAAAGGTTACCCAAAATAGAAGTTGGATCAAAGTTGGTTACGGAGTACTACTTTTTATGCAACTAACCCACTAAATTTATTCAATCTATTTGAGGTTCGTTCTTCCATTTAAAAAACTGTCATTACAATAGGGACTAAGAGATCTAAAAGAGTCAACAATACGACAAGCGTCTAGTGGTGGTTACATTGATGCACCCGTTGACGAAACTGTGTTTGATGTCAATAAAGATGTCGATGATTTATTGCACGTTGAAGTGAAGGAGCAACGTTTGAGTAATTTGCTACAAGCATTAATGGTTGGTGCTTGTGTTGCTGCTATGCCAGCTCTTAAAAAGATCCCCACTTCAGTTCTTTGGGGTTACTTTGCTTTTATGGCAATCGAAAGCTTGCCCGGTAATCAGTTTTGGGAGCGAATATTATTACTTTTCACTGCTCCAAGTCGAAGATACAAGTAAGTTTTTAGATCCACTTTTATTTTGAATTGGTACTTTCTATTAGAGGTGTCAAGATGGGAGGGTTGGATAATGGACTAACGGGTCAAAAGAGTTAGCTAGTAAGGAGTCAATTTTGAATTTTTGATTATGGATTGACCTTCAAATATTTTATTTTATTTTTATTTTTTAATAAGATTTAATTCATCAGTACGTTAGTTACTTATGGTTACAACAACAATATCATTACAATAATAATCCAAATTAAATTGTTTGTGCTTTACACGTTTGAACGGGTCGAAATTGACAATTTCAAATTTTATTTTTATCTCCAAAAACGCTGTCATATATGACTTAGGCTACTGATGTCTTCTAAAATACAATAACAACAGTTTACTTGTGAAATTTTGGTAGTATTATGGAATAGGTTCTATAGTGATGGGTAGATTGGAAATTATTCTTCCCTTAGTGAATCGGAAATTCTTTGATATATGAATCGGCCAACTGTTCTTTTTGTCGTCTATCATAGAGATATATATTTGGCTTCTAATTATTTTTTTATTACCATATTTATCAGGGTCTTGGAAGAAAATCATGCTACCTTTGTAGAAACAGTACCTTTCAAAACGGTTGCCTTTTTCACATTGTTTCAAACAGTTTACTTACTAGCTTGTTTTGGCATTACTTGGATCCCAATCGCAAGTGTTCTTTTCCCACTCTTGATCATGCTTCTTGTTCCCGCAAGACAATATTTGCTTCCCAAACTTTTCAAAGGTGCTCATCTTCAAGACCTGGATGCTGCCGAATATGAAGAAGCCCCTCCCACCGCCTTCAATCTGGCATTTGGTGTAAGTCAATTTTATATTTCTAACTCCATCTTAATATTAAAAAACCAATGTTGGATGTGTTAAGCAGACGTCAGAGAAACACACTTTTGTGATAAAAAATACTACGTAGTACAGTTCTGAAATTATATTTCTAGGCGTATAATGAGCCCTTTATAAGAACATGCTATCTGGACAGATTCAGCCAAAAAAAATCATGATTATAATACCGAAAGCTTTTACCTAAGATAAAACTTGATTAAAGGAAGTACTAATTTCATCCTTGTGTTTACATTTAAGACAGAAAAATGATAGAGCAAACTTCAAACTGATCTTTTATTACACACTTGCAGGATGAAGACGTGCATTCGAGAACATCCCAGATTGATAGTGGTGAAGTTCTTGATGGAATCATAACAAGAAGCAGAGGAGAGATACGTCATACTTACAGTCCAAAAATAACAAGTTCAACCCAATCTCCACGAGAAATGCAGTCTTCATATAGTCCACGTCTTCCACAAAGAACTTATAGTCCACGTTTGCAAGAATTAACGGTCCATAGAAGCCCAAGATCACCTGGAAAAGGGTTAGAAATCAAGCAAACTCCAAGTCCTGGTCCATCTAATCTTGGTGAAACCAGTAAAGGTTCTTCAGCATGAAACTTTAGCAATCTGAATGGTGCTTGAGAGGTTTATTTGTTGTGTGTGTTATTTAATGTATCCTTTTGTAATGTTTGCAAGCTGTCATAAGAGTTGTATATTTTCTGAGTGTTTTCAATTTCTTGTATGTGTTTATGATATGGGCAGAAAACAAGTAATCAAATTTATTACTAAATTTCTTTCTTTCTTTCTCAGCATATCTGTTAAGAAATCAAGAAAGTACCAAGTTTATCTACTTTTCACTTTTAGTTTGGCTGCGAAATTTAAATTAAGATGTACATTGCATTCGACTGTTTTTTCATATATGGTTGTAAAATTTAAAACTTCAAGAGTTGTGTGTTTTACTGCTGAGATTATTTTTAAAAGGAAAATGCTAAACGTAGGGCTACATAGAAGACATTCGGACATGCATTGAATGTTTGTACCTTAATAATAAACCACATACCCCCGGCATATAATTCTCAACGGATCTAATGGAAAACAACCCTATTATGTTTAGAAATTACACAATGCTCAAACAAAATCATTCGAAATCATTAACTACTTGTTAGAATATCTCAAATACAAATGCAATACGCGATAAGAGAGGATATCCTTTATCCTGCAGCTTTCATGAAGGCTTTCATTGACCGATCTCCCTATTGGTTATGTTAGCGAAAAGTGCGGAGCTTTTTTTTTTTTTTTTTTTTTTTTTTTCTCGCAAAAGGTGAATTATATTAAAATCCAAATATTGTACAACACAAGTGTAACCTAACACTGATTTTGGACATGTCCCAAATCTGATACAAAAGCAAAAGCTCATTCATCCATTATCTGATAGCACTACAAACTATATCAGACAATACTAATATCTGACAACAATAGCAAAACAGAGCAGATTCTTCGCAGCTTCATCCAAAAACTAAATTCAGAATCTGAATTCACCTTTAAATGCACCAATACCATATAACTACATTTCCATAACGCCTTCCCACCAAAACCATTCAACCATTGTTCACAATGGTCAAGGAAGGAAAAGGTGAATGGCATCGTTATGAACCATACCCCTTCAAGTCAAGGGCTATACCAAGCATTCTACATTTCCATCTCTTAAATATGGCTTCAAATACTTGGAACACACACCTTGAGGGACGACCAACCATTAACTCCTGTGGGAATGCAATGAGAGGACCATGAAGTTGTATCTTTCACAACTCTCAATTACACTCAACTTGCACTCCCCTCCTAGATCAGCTACCCTCCATAATTGGTAACATACTTTATGATTGCTTATCTGTGACACACGGTAAATTTTCACTCATAATTAAATAATAAATGGTAATTTATTATTACTAAGCATAGTCATTAAGCATGCATAAGCTTGATTGATCATTTGAGTAGATAACTCGCATACTGTAGCCTATTGCATTTCTCTTGCATTCTTTGCATAATATGAATATTGTGTTATAGTCTTATGATTTAAAATTTGTAAGACGAGAGGTTATCTCGTTTCCCACTGTGACCGACACTGCACGCGTACCGACACTATGATAAGGGCAAATAAAACACATGGTAAACCCTGTTAGGATTTAGTAAATCCAGGTATTAAAGTGTCGGTCACCTCAAGTATATGTATTCGTTAGAAAGCTCGTAGTCGTAGTTATTTAATGTTATGTAGTATTTAGTTAAATAACACCGTGGAGGACGGACGGGTCTTTACCCACTGTATGCCTGATCCACAGTCCGTCAGGTGGCGTTTTATTGTAAGACTATAAATACTCTCTACCTCCCAAGGTAGAGAGTTGGAGCTCATAATAAGATTTTTCTTTCTCTCACTAAAGTTCCCAAACCTGTAACTTTCTCTCTCTAAAACTCATCTTGTACGCCCCTTGTGATAGTGATTTGATGTGTATGTGAAATCCAATATGTTACAAATGGTATCAGAGCCATGGTTAGATCATCTCTTACATATCCTTGGATTTCTAGTGGTTTTTAGATGGTTTTTGAGTTTGAAAAAGTTTAGTGGTTTTTGCATCATTTGGTTCATTTCTTGTGTTAAAGTTTGAATTTTGGGTGTACTTTTGTGTTTAGAATCATTGTATGTGATTGGGTTTTGATTTGGTAAGCTTGAATCATTGTGGTTGAGCTTGCTTTGGATTGAAAAGTGTGTTTTTAAAGTTTTTCTTGGTAGCGACTTGGCTCTCGGAGTGAATTTCTACTTAGCGACTTGCTTAAGTAAAAGGTAGCGAGTTGTAGTGTTATTTGGTGGCGAGTTAGTCCTAGCAACTTGTCTTTTGAGACAAGCCAACAAACAGTACACTTAGTGGATTCTCCACTACGGGTAACGACATGGTAAGGTAGCGACTTGCTTTCAATTTTGATAGCGACTTGTTCTTAAGTTTCTTAGCGACTTGGTGTTAGCGATTTGGACCTTAGCGAGTTGCTATTTAGCGACTTGACGTCTTAGCGATTTGGTGCATAGCGACTTGCTGTCAAAATTCGTAGCGATTTGGAACTTAGCGACTTGTCTTCTAATTACTTAGCAACTTGGTGCTTAGCGACTTGGTTCAAGGATTCTTAGCGACTTGGTTGACTCTTGTGTGTAATACGGTTTTCTCTTGATTTAGTAAAATCCCGTGAAAGAATCTATTTCCCGGTTTAATCATTGAGTTATAAAATCCCGTGTAATATTTAAACATGTCTACCAACGTACCTACAATCATCTCCACTGTTGCCGAGGATGTTCAAGCAGCTGGTTCAGATACTCGTCCACCCATGCTTGACAGAACTGACTACGACTCTTGGGCTCAAAGAATCAGATTGTACTGTCTTGGAAAGGAAAATGGGGTTAACATTCTCAAATCGATTGATGAAGGACCTTATCAGATTGAGACTACAAGAGACTTAATTGATACAGCTGCAGATGGAACAATGATCTATGGTATAGACAGACCAAAGACATATGATGAGCTCAATGATAAGGAGAAAAAGAGATTCGATGCTGATATCAGGGCTTCTAACATCATACTTCAAGGTCTTCCAAAGGATATCTACAAGCTTATCAATCACAACACCGAAGCCAATGCAGTGTGGGATAATGTCAAGATGCTTCTCTCAGGTTCTGAATTAACTATGGAAGACAGAGAATCACAACTCTATGATGAATTTGAGCACTTCAAGATGAAACCAGATGAGAGTGTCTATGAGTATTACGTGAGATTCCACAAGCTTGTTAATGATATGAGGAATATCAAAATGACCATGCCAAACATTCAGTTGAACTAAAAATTTGTGAACAACATGAATCCTGAATGGCACAAGTTTGTCACCTCTGTCAAGCTAACCAAAGGATTGAAGAATACAAACTATGAGAAACTATATGCATTCCTTCTTCAGAATGAGAGACATGCTATGTTTGAAAAAAGGATTCTTGATCAGTTCAAAACCAACCAGGGAGAAACAAGCTCGTCAAATGATTCAACAACCTTCTACACCAATGATGGAACTACTACCAAAGCATCTCAAGTCATTCCAGATCCAAGTTTCAAACAACCTGATGCCAATGCAGTCATGGAACACTTTATCAATAAACTGGCTCTTATGGTTAAACAAAACTTAACCTTCACACCACGCACTAACAGACTTCACACTAATAATGAAATCAGGACTGCATCCAATCTACACAATCATGCTTTGGTCAGAGATGGAAAGGTTACAGTCCAACCAGCTCAAGGAAGACAATATGAACAAAGAAGAGGTGGAGTAGGAGGAGGGTATGTGGAAAATCTGAATAGGGGAAGGAATGGAAATCATGGACAAGCAAAGCCGATCAAGGCTACAACTGTGGAGGGGAAGGACACATTGCAAGGAACTGCACATCGCCAAAACGCTCTTAGAATGAAGAGTACTTTAGGGATAAGATGTTGCTTGTGCAAGCTCAGGATAATGGTGCAGCTTTGGATGAAGAGGAGTTGTTGTTTCTTGCTAAGGGAAATGCTAAGACATATGATGCAGATATGGATGAGCAGCCAATTCAGGAGATATGTCATAATCATCAGAATGCCTTTCAAGTTGCAGACTGTGATGCATACGACTCTGACGTCGATGATGAACCTACTGCACAAAGAATTTTCATGGCTAGCATTTCTCCAATGGTCTCTCCAAAGGTCCCCTCACCACAGCAAGCTAGTCCATCCAAAGAATCAATCATCTCAGAGGTATTAAAGCTATATGATGATGTTGATGAGTAAAAGATACATAACAAAGTACAATCAACTGAAACTTTTGAGTCAGATATTGAAAATATGGGTAATATCAATGTTGTCCCATATGATCAATATGTGAAACAAAGTGAAAGTGAGACTGTACCAAGTGATGCATCTTCTGCAGTCAATGATGACTATATTTTTGATGAATACACTGCATGTATCCCTGATAATTCTGTAGTCTCTGAACTGAATGCCTATAAAGAACGTGTTGCTATTTATGAACAGCGTGCTAAGTTTGAGTTAACCACCCATGAGCAGGAAATGGATGACCAAATGCGTACAACTATTAGAAAAAGTAAGTTTACAGAAGAAGTATTAAAACAAGAGTTAAAATCCTTACAAGAAAAGCTTTCTAAAACTGCTAAGCAAAAACAAGAACTTCAAGAAAATGTTAAAATGCTTAAGCAAGAATTCAGTGCTAAGGAATCAAAACTTTTGAATGATTTTTCTAATCTAAAAACCTTGAAAAACAAGCTTGAAAATAAGTTGTACGTACAAGGGAATACCATTCAGACTGCACATGATCACGAAGCATAGAGTTCTCAGCGATAAGCATAGTATCCCCGTTATAAAGGAATCCAACCCTGAGTATGGTAAGATAGCAAAAGCTGCTCAAAATGTAATCTATGATGGCAATGAGATTCTTAAACCTAGACATACACCTAGTTGCATTGATTGCACTGAGGAAGATAGAAAATTAGATGATGCATCTAGGGAGAAAATGGATAAGAAGCTTAACGATCCCAAGTGCAAATAGAATAAGATCATTGTCAAACCCTATGATTACAAAAAGGAAAATTGGATTTCCTTAAACAATTTTAAGCCTCAAACTTTGTTAACACCTGAACAAGTGTTCTGGAAAAAGGATTTAGATAAGCAAAAAGCTGAAAATCTTGTTGAAACAAACCATCCCCTTAGGAAAATGCCTGCAGCGACTGTGTATCCTCCAAATACACCAATGCATTTAGTTCCTAGAACTATTGCCACTAAAAGCAAGACCTTAATCAGTAAATATGTTATTTTTCAATTATTTGTTGACTTTGAGAAAACTTGTAAGAAAAGGATCACACCCACTGGGATAACTAAAGGGGAAAAGGGTTTTGAGCAAACAAAAGAATGTTATTTAACGGAGGTCATGCCTTTCTTTAAACATCTAAAAGATCAATTTGAGAGTCTTAAAAAGGGGATAGATACATATATTAAAGGAATGGAAAAGGAATTTGATGCAATGATTGTTGAGGTTAGTGACTATGAGCGAGAATTAAAATATAATGAGATTGAGAGGAAGAACTTGCATACCTTGAATGAGAATCTTATTTCTGAATGTATCTCTCAAGATGTGTTCTATACTGCCACTATTTGTTCTATTACTGCTTCTCAGTTTCATGAATTATCTGTTGCTTTGAAAGTCTCCCATGATCGTGTCATTGAGCTTGAAATCAAAAACTCTAAACTAAGTGAGAAAATTGAACAGGATGATCACGATAATTTGGTAAAACATTTTTCTAAACTAGAAGTTGAACATTTTGATTTACAACTAAAATATCAACATCTCAAAGAAAATGTCAAAACCTCAAACATCAAGATATCCTCAGATGTTTCAGAGTTTGATGCAGTTTTTGAAATAAAAAAACGTGATGAATAGATTCAAGCTCACTGTAACACGATCAGAAAGTTGAAAGCCCAAATTTCTCAATTAAAAGGTGAAAAGAACAATGTGACTGGCTCCCAAATGCCTCATCCTTTAGATTCTCGGAATTCTCAAAACTTTCATCTTCAAAACTTGGTTAATGCTTTACAAAAGGAAAATGAGAGTTTTCTAGAAGAAAATGAAAAGGTTAAACGTCATTTCAATGAGTTATTTGAGTCAATAAAAGTCACTCGTAACAAAAATAATGAACAAATAACTTCGTTGCAAAAGGAAATTGAGAATCTGAAGAGTCAGGTAAAAGGAAAAACTGCCAATGACCAATGGGGAGAATGGTGCATCAAAGGTGCATGGTTGTAATAAATATGTTTTGTCTGTGAAATATGTTCCTCCTCATCTTAGGAATAACAAACTTGCTATTCAAACATATTTCTCATACCTTAAGGACAGCCTAGAATGTCTCCGTGAGATTGTAGAAGAGGATAAGTTAGAGAAACCACTTGATAATGCAATTGGCCATGCATGCTTATATGCCAAACGATCTCAAGAACTTCTAGAATGCTTAACTACAATATGCCCTAAATCCCTAGGTGAGCAAGTCAATCCCTTGATACCCTATTCTATGCCTAGTGCTAAGCATACTAACCATTCCATGCCCAGCTTTAAGAAAGTGAACACTAATGTGCCTTCTAGTATTTCAGATCCTTGCACATCTAGTTCAGGAATGCAAAAAGTAGATCAACCAACTAATGTTCCCATAATTCCCTCTACAGGAGTAATCAGTGACATTAAAGCAAGCGGGTCAAAGCCTCCATGCAATACCAAACAAGATAGGACCTCGCAAGCTAAAAATGTGCATTGGAAGAGAGTAGAAGACCAACCTAGGAACTTTAAGTTTGAGTTGAATAAAACGAATCGTGTTGATTCTAGTATTAGCCATAGGCGTACTGTAATTAATTCGAATTCTGATACTATCTGCAAACCATGTAATGATGTCTGCTTGAATTCTGTTGCTAATCATGAATGTGGTGTGAATGTTTTGTCTAATGCTGTCAAATGCCCATTTAAAATTGTTAATGCTAAAAATCATGCTAAGAAGGCTAAAAGGCAAAGACGTAAGAAAGTTAGAAAACAGTGGAAACCCACAGGAAGAACATTTAGAAAGATAGGGTATCAATGGATACCTTTTTCTGCTAATACAATGCCCACTAGAAAATGGATGCCTACTGGTAGAACTATTCCTTTAAGAAGTGAACATACTTTGAATAGGTCAAATACAGACACCAGTAATGCATCTATTCCTAATGATTCCATTGCTTTTATTTCTGATATGGGTGTTTCTATTTTTGATGTGGGAGTTCCAATCACTGTTATTAACCAAATGGAACCCATTCTTGCATGGGGATCCCAATTATCCAGTTATCCATTCCTGTCTGTGTTCAACTGCAGATAGTTCAAATCGTTCTGTGGTACCTGGACTCAGGCTGCTCCAAGCATATGACTGGAGACCCGTCGCGGCTCATGAACTTCGTGAGCAAATTCATCAGGACAGTTAGATTCGGGAACGATCATTTCGGTGCAATTATGGGTTATGGAGATTATGTGGTTGGTAAAAGTGTAATTTCCAGGGTATATTACGTAGAAGGTCTTGGTCATAATCTGTTTTCTGTTGGTCAATTCTGTGATTCCGATTTAGAAGTGGCTTTCAGAAAGCATACTTGTTTCGTTAGAGAGCTTGATGGTGTGGAACTTCTCAGAGGAACCCGTGGTTCAAACCTATATACCATATCTATCGAAGACATGATGAAGTCCTCACCAATCTGCTTGTTGTCAAAAGCTTCAAAAATAAAGTCATGGTTATGGCATCGTCGTCTCAATCACTTGAACTTCGGCACCATTAATAACCTTTCCAGAAAGGATCTTGTCAGAGGCTTACCTAGATTGAAATATGAAAAAGATCATCTCTATTCAGCTTGCCAATTGGGAAAAAGCACGAAATATGCCCACAAACCAAAACCCACAAACTCAGTAATGGAAGTTCTTCATACCCTTTATATGGATTTATGCGGACCAATGAGAGTGCAAACGATAAATGGGAAGAAATACATTCTAGTAGTGGTTGATGACTACTCCCGATTCACTTGGGTTAAGTTTTTGAGGACAAAGGATGAAACTCCAGATGTCATCATTAAACTCATTAAACAACTTCAGATCCGACTCAACAAAACGGTTCGAATCGTCTGAACTGACAATGGAACTGAGTTTGTTAATAAAGAACTCAATGAATTTTATGAAAGTGTTGGAATCAGTCCTCAAAGAAGTGTTCTACGAACTCCTCAACGGAACGGTGTAGTTGAAAGACGAAATAGAACACTTGTGGAAGCCGCAAGAACAATGTTGATTTACTCAAAGGTTCCAATGTTTCTATGGGCTGAAGCTATTGCCACTGCATGTTACACTCAAAATCGATCCCTAATCCACACATCTCATAGAAAGACTCCGTATGAACTTGTCCATAATCGAAAACCTGATCTATCATACCTTCGAGTGTTTGGTGCATTATGTTACCCAACTAATGATGGTCAAGACTTAGGTAAACTGAAAGCTAAAGCGGACATTGGGGTATTTGTAGGATATGCACCAAACAGAAAAGGATACCGAATCTACAACAAGAGAACCCGGAATATTATGGAAACAATTCACGTTACGTTTGATGAGCTGACCGGTCAAATGGATCCAGGACAATCCAGTTCTGGACCCGCATCACAACTCTCATCTAGTAGTCCTATCAGTTCTACTCTTGTGTCTAATCATTCACCAACAACTCCTTATGTACCTCCCTCTGAAGATGATTTGAAGAAATTGTTTAATCCTATGTTTGATGAACACTTTGAGCCAAGTGCTATTGATATGTCAATTTCATCAACAAAGGCTGCTTCTATCCCTGTCAATGAAGTCAATCCTTCAGTTTCTATGTCATTAAGTCAGGAAGCGCCTGCTGTTGATCAATCTGTCTCATCAACAAACCTTCAATCACTGAGTGTACATCAGGGAATTGCTTCTGATTCACAGGATGAAGTTAACCCTTTGCTACTCCCAAAGATGCTCCATTTGAAAATATATTTGCTCCTGATTCATCATCAGAACCATCTTCATCAGGAGACATCGACTCTGCTACTTCAGTTCCACAACAACAACCACATGAACACCTTAGAAAATGGACACATGATCACCCATTGGACAACATCATTGGAAACCCTTCTCGTCCTGTATCCACTCGTAAACAACTTGCTACTGATGCCTTATGGTGCTTCTTCAACTCCGTACTCTCTAAGATCGAACCTAAAGATGTTAAAACTGCTATGAATGAAGACAGCTGGTTCAATGCCATGCAAGAAGAAATTCATGAGTTTGATCGATTAGATGTATGGGAATTAGTACCTGCTCCAGACTGTGCTATGATCATTGCTCTAAAGTGGATCTTCAAAGTGAAGCTTGATGAGCATGGTGATGTGTTGAAAAATAAGGCTAGGTTAGTGGCTAAAGGATATCGTCAAGAAGAAGGTATTGAATTTGAGGAATCTTTTGCTCCTGTTGCTCGTATCGAAGCTATCAGAATCTTCTTGGCTAATGCGGCTAGTAAGAACATGGTCGTATATCAGATGGATGTGAAAACCGCCTTTCTTAATGGTGATTTGAAAGAGGTGGTTTACGTCAGCCAACCAGAGGGTTTTGTGAATCCAGAGCATCCTACTCATGTCTATCGCTTGAAAAAGGCCCTTTACGGTTTGAAGCAAGCTCCTAGAGCATGGTATGATACGCTGTCAAAGTTTCTTCTATCTACTGGATTCAGCAAGGGAGCAGTTGATCCGACATTGTTCACCAGAAAGTCAGGCAAACATTTAATTCACGTTCAGATTTATGTTGATGATATTATCTTTGCCTCGACTGACCCCAATGAATGCGATCGTTTTTCAAAAGAAATGGGTTCCAAATTTCAAATGTCAATGATGGGACAAATGTCATTTTTCTTGGGATTACAAATTTCAAAAAGTCTCGGAGGCATTTTTATTAATCAATCTAAATATGCAAATGAGATCTTAAAGAAATTTGGATTTGTTTCATGTGACACCGTTGACACTCCCATGATTGAACGTACCAAGCTGGATGAGGACCACTCAGGGATCATGGTAGATCAAACGAAATATCGTAGTATGATTGGATCCCTGATGTACCTCACAGCTAGTAGACCAGACATCTTGTTCGCTGTGTGCATGTGTGCTAGATATCAGGCTAAGCCTACTAAAAAGCACCTTGAAGCGGTTAAACGGGTCTTTCGGTATCTCCAAGGAACCATCAACATGGGACTTTGGTACCCGAAGGACACCGATATGTCACTAACAGCCTATGCAGATGTTGATCATGCAAGATGTCAAGATACACGTCGAAGTACGTCAGGAGGTGCTCAGTTTTTGGGTGATAAGCTTGTGAGTTGGTCTTCAAAGAAACAAATGAGTACTTCTATTTCCTCTACAGAGGCTGAATACATAGCCATATCATTTTGTTGTGCTCAAATCCTTTGGATGAGATCCCAACTATCTGACTATGGCTTTGAATTCAACAAAATTCCTTTGTATGATAATAAAAGTGCTATTGCTCTCTCTTGCAACAATGTTCAACACTCAAGAGCAAAGCACATCGATATTCGACATCATTTCATCCGGGAACAAGTAGAAAACGGTGTGGTGGAACTCTATTTTGTGAAGTCAGAATACCAGTTAGTAGACATCTTCACCAAACTCTTCCAAGAGAACGTTTTGAGTTTATTCTTCCACGACTTGGCTTGAAAAGCCTTCAACCAGAAACACTCAAACGTCTTCAGGAGGAAGACGAGGAGTAAAGGTCTTTCTTCATCCATCTCTTGTAAATATTTATTCTGAAAAACAAAATAAAAAATTATAAAACTTTCAAAAATCCATAAAAATTTAAAAAATTCGAAAAAAAAGAAAAGATTATTGTCTTTTTGTTATGTTTCTTCTTGATTCGATTAATATCTACGGTCTTTGTGTTGTCAGTCAAAGAGTGACACGGGTCTTTAGATGTTGGTCGAATGTACATATCCGTTTAAAAAAAATTGAGAGAAAGAAAAACAATGGTTTATTGTCATTTCAGGCAATAACCCGCTTTTCAAACAAAGAACAGAGCCATGCTTTATCTTGCTTTTAAAATCTCATGCTCTGATTAAAAAAAAACAAATGTTTTTCATTAACAAGACAAATGTTTCCTTTCAAATATTTTTCCTTCTAATGATTCTTCTGAAAAATATTTGTCATCTAATGAAAACGCAATTGTTTTGAAAACACTCCAGACTCTAATTTTGAAAATCATCAGAGCTTTCAGATGTCAAAATCTCATTCCTTCAATCAACAAATTTCGTCATTGATTGAGGGGGAGAATGATTTTTCAATTAAATCAAAGTGTATTTTTCAATCAATTGGCACGTAAATGAGCAAGGTCTACTCTAAATGTTTTACAATAAGGTTATACAATTGGTACAAGACCTTGATTATTATAATGTTTTCTAAAAAGATACTCAAGCATGTTTAATCTTTGGAGTCTTATGTTTCAAACTTGATCCTTATCGGCTAAATGTTATCATAAGAAAGTCACAGTTCTCCTCAAAAGCTTTCAAAATCAATTTAAATCAACAAGAGATCTCAAATCTCAAATGTTTTGAAAATTGTGATCGGGGGAGAATTTGTGATTTAAATTGGATTTAAACTGATAATTCGATAAATGGGTTCATAAGTGTTTAGCAAGTTTTCCTCCCCGCATATGACAAACGATTTCAAATTTTCCATGCACATGTTGAGGGGGAGCATCTACTTTAAACCTTAAATTATTGAAACGTGATTGAATTGTCTCTAAGTGCATGTTCCCTCTAATATGTGCAAAACTCTTTCAAACTTAGAGGAACATATTGAGGGGAGCAAACTTTTGAAAACCTCATCCTTCCTCAAAATGTTTTATCTACTCAA
This sequence comes from Chrysanthemum seticuspe, assembly GCA_019973895.1. Classification (NCBI taxonomy): domain Eukaryota; kingdom Viridiplantae; phylum Streptophyta; class Magnoliopsida; order Asterales; family Asteraceae; genus Chrysanthemum; species Chrysanthemum seticuspe. The sequence goes on from BPTQ01000008.1 coordinate 302,745,241, forward strand.
ATTGATTGGGAAATGATGATGATCATCTTAGAAAATGTTAATCAAAAGATTGGACCTTTCATTCTTAATCTAACGATTTCAAAGATCTCTTGCCTCCATGTGCTAAACAATTTCTGAATTTTATGCATATGTTGAGGGGGAGCATTTCTAAAATATCAAAACAATTAAGATACAAAATACTTTGATTTTATATCACAAGTATCTTGATTGACTTTCAAATGGTTTTTAATTGGTTTCAAGGCGGAAGAACTATATCAAAAGACCGACCAACTTTACTTTATGCATGGTGATATAAGGATGATAAGGTTAGGTTGAGGTCCAATGATCCGCCAGAACCGGAGGGATCTACCCAGGGACAAAACCACTTGATAGTGTAGAGTCCTTAGGTATATTGAAAAAAGGAGAAAAATGAGATATGGGAAGAGTGCGGACTGAAACTGAGCTAGTACTGGAATAAACCCAACAAGGTTCTAGTTATGAAGTTTCGGTAAGCACTGAAGGGGTTGAAGAATGAAAAAGAAATTAAATGTGAAAAAGGGTGAAAAGAAATAGCCCTCCATTTATTCAACCTTAGGGCAGAAACCGGGTTCAATTCATATGCTACTGGTGGTTACCAAGGTAACATCGGTATTGAAGACAAGACGTCATGGACCCAGTGACGCACTGCACTACATCTTCCCAAACCACTCAAGTTCCTCTTAAAAGGACTTGTTTCATTCTCACGGGGAACCGACATTATCTATCGACTTTCTCTTAGAGTTTGTTGATATTGAAGAAGGAGACCCTCTCCTTAGTCTCCGGCTTAGGAACCAAATATGCACAATTGAGTCTAGAGCCACGAGATCATCTACAAATCTCATTAGGACACTTTCAATGAAGACTCTCTATTTCACACATTGTGGAAAGGGAGATTATATCTTATGAGTCCTACGCATTATCCTTGTGGTATTGCCAGAACATCTGAGTGATATGCAAACATATTCACAATGAAGATGGAAAGCCTTCTGGAGCCAACATCAAACAAGCTCTTGGTGGGTGGCATGTGAGATCTATTCAATAGATCAACCATGTGACAACTGAGCAGAAACAATGGGGCGATTCAATCTTTTGAATCAATCCTAGTTCAGGTTATGGATTGACGGATACCTTTGAAAAATCGGCCGTTGTGCTTAAAAACTCTTTTCCTTAGCACATCGACTGTGTACTAATTTTTCAAAATAAAAGGTGTTTATGATTGATAATTGATTTTCCTTAAAACATTCGTTGTATTGCAAAAACAATTTCTATTGAGCAGTACACGATTGATTTTCAAATCTCTTCTCATCAATCAGTGAATCTCATTTCGCTGGTTCACTCACTCCGTGTTTTCTTCTTTGAGACGTTCAGGTTTAAGAACAGCTAGAGCAGCTGCGAAACCCTGTCTAGGAAATTCTTCGGAATTATACCTGATCACAAGCAGTACTTGTACTGATCAACGGGGAACCGTGGGCCGTGTACCTCAATTCTACAAAAGTGATCAAAGACACTCTTGTGTGCTTTATTGCTAACTGTTTTATGCAGGAACACCCGACGTTTGCAGCTGGTCAGAATGAAGCGGTCAATCCCTAGCCGCATGCTCACACAACACATTCATTTCCAAAGAAATCATGATTGGTGCATCAATGACTATGATATTATCACTCCATGCTTCTGCTACGCTGCTGCCAATATCATGAATCAACGAAAGCTTCTGCTACTTTGATAAGAATATATCATGATCCAGAATGTGAGCATGTCGGTCCAAATGTCACAACATCACATTATACCAACACCACAATGGATGAGTCAGAGATTTACTGTGGCTGATGATCTCAAAGCTGGATCAAAACTCAGTATCACGTGGATCAGTAAAAGAAACTCAGATTATCCGAACATGCAAAAATGAAGAATCAAAGACTACGAGCTACATAACAAAGAACATGAACAAGAATCCAAGAACAATCTCAATATAATATCTGTTTGTATTCTATGTAATCTTAATGTGTGTTTGAGGTAACCTCCCTTAGGGGGAGATTGTTAGGATTTAGTAAATCCAGGTATTAAAGTGTCGGTCACCTCAAGTATATGTATTCGTTAGAAAGCTAGTAGTTGTAGTTATTTAATGTTATGTAGTATTTAGTTAAGTAACACCGTGGAGGACGGACGGGTCTTTAACCAATGTATGCCTGATCCACAGCCCGTCAAGTGGCGTTTTATTGTAAGAATATAAATACTCTCTACCTCCCAAGGTAGAGAGTTGGAGCTCATAATAAGATTTTTCTTTCTCTCACTAAAGTTCCCAAACCTCTAACTTTCTCTCTCTAAAACTCATCTTGTACGCCCCTTGTGATAGTGATTTGATATGTATGTGAAATCCAATATGTTACAAACCCCCGTAATGGAAAATATTACCAAGATAATAATATTTCAGAAGTGTATCTATAAGATATTACATTATAAAAATTATCAAACTTTAATACTTCAGTCACTGTATCATACCCGCGGAACACCAAAAATGTACAATACAACTTAAGTTACTCCTCATACCTAACAATTATACTTACTTTATAAATAATACACTACAAAATTCATTTTAGAAAAATAAGCAAATAAAATCTTATCCCCTTACCCTTGGTTAATCCGCCCCTCCCCCCTCTCTCTTCTTTTTATCATTTTCTGTTTTTCCTCCATCTCCCACACGTTCATTTGTATCTCACAAGCAGAATACCAACAAACTTCATCTTCCCAAAATAGTCACCTACTTCCTTGCTATCCATACCATGCGCCTAGGTCAAACATCCCAAAAGAAGCTAATGATAAAAATAGAACCTGCAAGAGCCTCTTTCCATCCTCATCTCTACATACAAGGCAAATTAGTGATTGTCTTTGTTGGGTCTTCACCAACACACGCGCAGCCACACAAAAGAAAGAGACCAAGGTAGCCATAGGAGCTTCAAAAGTCACTATCCTCATCCCATTCTTCCAATGAGAAGGCGACTAGTGGGCATGTAGAGACAAAGGAGAGCCAAGAATGGTTACCACTCCTCTTCCAAGGTGAGAAAGATAGTCAAAGACTATCTCTTCTCTCTTCCTTTTATCTATGTCGAGGCAACCCAGGGGAAAACACACCTCCAAACTCACCCCAAAGGTTAAGAAAACTCTAAAGGATTGAAAGTTATTACTTGGAGTTTTGCTAAGAATCGATTGGGGTTTTATTGGTGTTGGATTTCTGGGTTGACCTTCGACTTCATCATCATCTTCTTCCTTGTAAGAAATCACTCAACTTTGTATTTGTTAAAATTTATGATTTGGGTTGTTAATAAAAATTGATAATTCAATTGTGAAACTAAGTGTTCTTGTTGTCGATAAATCTTGTGATTTTGGTGAATGATATAGTCTCATGTAAACTTGATTTTGTTGTTGGTTTCTATTTGTTTTGTTTTGTCGAGTGTATGAACCAAAGAAAGACGAAAGTTAAGTTTAATAAAAATTTCGAGTCACATTGGTATCGAATCTAAAACTCGTTCTTAAGTTATTGTTGCTTAATCTAAGGTTGTCAATCTTGTAATGAAAACCGATATGTAAGATTTCTCCTAAACCTTTGTCAAACTTTGGGTCGAATCGGGTCAATAACAACGTAAGAAAACTTGCAACACCATGGTTAGATGTATGCTTAGATTGGTAGGAACAATATCCTAAAGGTTGGTGTAGTCAAGTTGTGAGTGTCGCGTTAGCCGAAGCTAAAGTGATCCCGGGATAGAAGGTGTTAGTCGAATCCCTTTTGAAACAGATTTCCCTCATAGTCTTTTCCTTTTTGTTGTCGGCCAAAGAAAAAGCATGACCATAGTTCACTTTCATTTGATACATAACTTGTCATTAAAATAGGAATGTTTTAAGAATGTGTAAGTGAGTCGACAACCTCGCCTTGGTAGTACCACAGTGACGGGGTCACATACTCCCTGGTCAAGAAGTATCGACTTCACATGCTATAGTCGAGTTAAATCTCGAAGTCAAAGCCGTTTGTGTTGAATTTCCGTGTCAAAACAAGTGCTCTAGCATCACGTTTTGGAACGTAATATGTCCTCTAAAAACTTAGTATAAACTGCTTGTGAAACCATAGATATACCAAACCTGTACAAAATCTTCTTGTGTCACATTGGGCCGCAGCCCAGGTTAGCCTTCCAAATAATCTTTCTAAATCATCTTTGGGCCTCAGCCCACACTCTTATTATTAATGAGCTCATTTTGGCTTATGGGCCTAAGCCCAGTCTCGTACCCATGTCCTGCCGGACGAAACCCAACTATGATAAATTGTTCTCGGCAGTTGGATGAATCAACAAATCAAGACTCGGAATGTATACTCGGTAGTCCGTATATAACCTAAACTCGTTCCCGCCTATTCTTTCCTTTCATTTCGTTACATATTGAAATAACGTCAAGGGTAAAAAGTCTCAATACAAGTAAACATGTGTAAAGGTTTAACATAAACAACAAGTGCTTAAAACATGTTTCACTTAATAAGGCCTACGTCAAAAATTTGACATCAATGTGTAGACATATGTATGTCAAGTAAAATTTCTAGTAGAGAACAATAAATATTAAGAACAAATCTTAATAATTAAATGAGGACTACTATATCATTTTGTCAATTAATAAACTTGAGAGTCTTCAACTTTAACTTAAGTACTTTCTAAATACAATTAGAAAATAAATCAACTAATATTAATTTTGTCAATACTATTATGTGTCAACTTAAATAAGTATATGTACATTTATATACTTACTAGAATAATATCGTCGTTATTTTACAAACCAAATTTCGGATTTTAACACCATTATAATGTCAACATGAAAAGTATATATACATTCATATACTTACTAGAAAAACCTTTCAATTATTTAATCATTTTTACAAACTAAAGTTTAGTTTTAATACAATTATAAAAACAATTGAACCATTTTAAGTAAGTAATACTTAAAACAATGAACTAAAACATTGCCCTCCTTATCTAGGTTGCGTGTCGGTGCCGCTTCACAATATTCACTGAATCCCACTTTTGGATTGCACATTTGCTAAGGTGAGTTTCATAGCCTCTCTTTTACTTGATTAATTGTTTTATACATTTTGGGGTGAGAAAATATGCAAAACCTTTTTATGGACCTGAACTATTGCATGATTACTATTACGTGGTTTAGCCTAAGCCCTTATGTCCCTAGAAATGCCCCTTTTTCATGAACCGTCAGTTCCCTGCTGGGAAGCGCAAATGTTATAAATAGATCTATTGAGGGTCACTCCTCCGTTCGGTTGGCCATGCTTAGGCCAAGGCGAAACGTATACCATGTCGGAATTGAGTGTTGAGGGACAAAACACTCGCATTGGGGCTATATATTGTATGATATCATTTAGCATACAGAAAATGTCGTAGTATCGGTTGCATGAACTTAGAGCTAACGTGATAGACATTCATCCATATATCATTATATTCGTTGTAATGATTATATGACTTTGATTATGGTCCAAACTTATTGTTTTAATTTAAACCTATGAACTCACCAGCTTTTAGCTGACCTTTTAGCATATTTTCTCAGGTTTTTAAATTGTGATCATGGATGCAAGGCAAGAGGTGGTAAAGGGTCGTAGTAATATCTAAAAAAGTGTTTTTACACAAAATGATGTTTTTAAATTGGGACCACTGAACTTATGGGATGTGCCCATTTTATCCAAACAATGTTGTAAGATAATGTTTTAAAACTATTTTATGAAATCAAACGGAGTATGTATTCCGTTCTTTATTACTTGTGTTGTGATCTCCGATTTCGTAACATTCCCCATAACACGTATGCTTCCGCTAAACCAAATTTGGGGGTGTTACAGATTGGCATCAGAGCCTAAGTTATAGAGAACTAGGTACATATAAACCCCTAAACTATAACTACTTTTTACAAAAACATCATACTACGACCGTCAGTTGCCGCTTGCCTTACTTGCCATTTTACTTAGAGTTCATTTAAATAGGATTGCATGTTTTATTTCCTATTTACGAGTGCACTATTTCATATTCATCATGAGTATTTTTCCACATACTTACACATATGCACCGTCTTGTCACAGACCATGCCTTCACTTGCCTTCCATCACGATGTTCAAGAGAACATCCTACTGGCTGCTCATTCACCTACCATTCACCAGCTTGCACACATGGCCACTGATCCGTACGTTCATGCTACACTATCAGCTCAGCCAGCCACTGCACCTGCTCCATCTATACCTACTCTCACTACCACTATATCAGCTCTACTGACACGCAGACGCAAAGCCCGCATGATCGTGAGAGTGCCTGGATATCTTGAGCGATATTCATTCATACCTGCATCAGCTTTTCAGATGACACGCGCTGCCTACATGGGTCCTTCTACTATTCCAGTGTCACCATCATCACCATCATCCACCGAGTCACCACCTCACCAGAGGCTTAGGAGAGCCACTAATTCCTACTCAGAGGAAGACCCTGAAGAGGATCCGGAAGAGGATCCAGAGGATGAGCTTACAGGGTCTATGCCGATTGAGAGTGTTCCTGGACATGTTAGTACAACTGTAGATATGGATGCGCTGAGACTCGAGATTGTCCAGAGTATTCAGAAGATAGGACAGAGTTCCAGGATGGCTCAGAGGTTGACCGAGGACATGGACATTGATGTACCAGCTGGGTTAGGACAGAGAGCTGCTTTTCTTCGCAGCTAGGAGGAGAGTGATGTGGTTGCATGGAGGGATATTGATTGTTTGATCAGTTCTATACCACATGTCGCGAGCCCGAGCTACAGTCCATCATCACCTTCATTCATACCATCTACCGCAGATATGGAGCGCCTTGCTCACACTACTAGACAACTTGAGACTATTGAGGTAGTCGCACCGAGTGAGGCACAGCCTGTGCCAGACCTATCAGGATCTCCAGATAATGAGGAGCTGACTCTCACCGAGAGAGTACTTATTCAGTTGGATTCTCATGAGACCTTACTAGGGGTCCATACTGATCAGTTGGAGAGAGTCGAGCCAGCACGCTTGCAGGCTTACGAGCAGCGTGTTGAGGGTCTAGACCGTACCACAGATGTGTTGTTTGAGAGTATGGAGCTAGAGACGCATGAGAGGATCCGGTTGGGTTACAGATTTGAGGCTCAGGTTGATATTGTTAGAGATCTGGACAGCAGATCACGGGTGTTAGACAGAGGACAGGCCCGGATGCATGGCCGACTTGAGGAGCTAGAGCGCATTCAGTGGATTTCTAGGGATACTGCCAGAGCAGAGTGGCAGAGGACTACAGGTTTGGAGTCCATGTTAGCCTCCCAAATGAGGCGCATCGCGAGTTTAGAGGCTACACAGCGAGAGTTGATTGCTGGTATTGAGCGTTTGCGCGCAGAGCGCGGACATCCTTAGATTCCTTATCGTAGGATGTTGTACACTAAACTGGATTATGACAGTTAGTGTTAGTTATGACTCTTGTACTTCAGTTTGTATTTCAGTCGTGTTTCAGTTGTATTTCAGTTGGTATTCCAACTAGTATTTCAGCTTGTACTTTAGGAACCTTGTAACCGAAATTCTATCTATGTCAAGCTTATTTTCCTATCCAATTTTCCTTTCTTTCATAGATTGATCATATGATCTATCTACGATATTTACACTATTACCTGGCACTTACCTTGTTTAAAAGGTTCTATATCACATCGCCTTTCTTACTGCAGAACTGCCGCCAAAACGAAGATCAAACCGAACCAACCATGGTGGAGCTTCCAATGCTCCTATTCCAGCAAGGGTTACTCGCAACCGAGCTACAAACACTGCTATTCCAACCAGGGTCACACACGATCAAACTGCCGAAGCCACTACTCCTGCTAGGGCTACCCCAATTCAACCTACCATGAATCAAGCTATGATAGACCAACTGGTCAATGAGCGAGTGGATGCAGCTCTAGCTGCAGCAAACCACTCGTCTACTGAAGCTGGAACTTCTAGACTAGCCACCCACAACCGCATTTGTACTTATCAGGATTTTGGTAAGACCATGACTGAAGGCTTTAGTGGAACCGAAGGAGCTGTCGGTTTGACCAGGTGGATCGAGAAACTTGAGACTGTGTTCCGAATCTGTAACTGTGAAGAAGAGGCTACGGTTAAGTATGCGTCGTTCACTTTCACGGATGCTGCTTTGACCTGGTGGAACAATTTCTTGAAATCTTCAAGTATTGATGTTGCCTATGCCATGCCATGGGAAAGCTTTAAGGAAATGGTGCTTCGAAAATACTACCCTCGTAATGAGATTAAGAAACTGGAGCATGAGTTTTGGAACCTCAAAGTTCAAGGCACAAACATGGCTGCTTATAACCAGCGTTTTCAAGAATTGGCCTTGATGTGCCCTGAAATGGTTCAAACTGAGACCTGATTGTTGGAGAGGTAAATCGGAGGACTGCCTCCATCCATCAAGGGAAATGTCACCACCTCTAAGGCTACTGATCTCCACGAGACCATCGAAGTAGCCAACAAACTCATGGACCAATTTATCGAGGATGCCTTGGACAAGGTGGTCGACAATAAGAGAAAATGGGACGACCACTCTCGAAGCTACAACAACAATGGGTATCATGGCAACAACAGTGGAAGCCACCACAACAACCAGAACAAGAGACAAAATGTTGCTAGAGCTTATGCAGCTGGAGTTGGAGAAAGGAAACCGTACGCAGGGACTTCACCACTGTGTAACCGATGCACACTGCATCACAAGGGACAGTGTACAGTCAAATGCCGCAATTGTCAGAAGATCGGACATTTGACCAGAAACTGTAGGTCCAAATCATTGGCGACGGTTCAAACAGCACCAGCTCAGGACCCAAAAGCTGCTATAACTTGCTTTGGTTGTGGTGAGAAAGGGCATTATAAGAATGAATGCCGAAAGACCAGAAACCAAGGCAATGGGGGAAATCAAGGAAATCAAGGAAGCCATGGAAATGGCAGAATTCAGGGAAATGGTGGACAGCCGAGTAACCAGGGAAATGGCGAAGGAGCTCGTGAAAGGGTCTATGCTGTGACCAAAGTGGAAGCTCAAGAAGACCCGAATGTTGTGACGGGTACGTTCCTTATAAATAACCGTTATGCATCCATAGTGTTTGATACGGGAGCCAACAGGATTTTTGTTTCTAATGCATTTAGTCCACTACTCGATATTGCCCCAACTGCATTAGGCAATGCATACAATGTGGAACTAGCTAACGGTAACGTAGAAAGGGTAGATACCATCATAAGAGGTTGCACCCTGAATCTGTTAAACCACCCATTCAATATCGACTTGATACCAGTAGAATTGGGTAGTTTCGATGTCATCATCGGGATGGATTGGTTATCAAAATACCATGCTGCCATCATTTGCGATGAGAAGCTCGTCCGAGTACCCTATGGAGATGAAGTCCTAACTGTAGAAGGAGACAGAAGTGATAGAAGGAGCGTGTCAAGACTGCATGTCATTTCCTGCACCAAGGTGTTGAGGTGTATTGAGGAAGGATGTCACATATTCCTAGCACAAGTCACCGGGAAGGAAGAAAAAGAAAGGAGGGAAAACATCTGAAGGACGTGCCAATAGTGAGAGAATTTCCTGAAGTCTTTCCTGAAGACTTGCCGGGACTCCCGCCAGCCCGACAGGTTGAATTTCAAATCGATTTAGTGCCTGGTGCCGCACCTGTGGCAAGAGCACCTTATCGACTAGCTCCAACGGAACTTCAGGAGTTATCAAACCAGTTCTCGGAACTTGCGGAAAAAGGATTCATTAGACCGAGTTCATCACCTTGGGGAGCACCAGTTCTATTCATCAAGAAGAAGGACGGAACTTTCAGAATGTGCATCAACTATCGTGAGTTGAATAAACTAACCATTAAGAATCGTTACCCACTCCCGAGGATCGACGACTTATTCGATCAACTTCAAGGTTCGAGCGTTTATTCAAAAATTAATTTAAGGTCCGGATACCATCAAATAAGAGTTCGGGAAGAAGATATTCCCAAAACCGCCTTCAAAACTCGTTATGGACATTATGAGTTCCAAGTCATGCCTTTTGGGTTAACCAATGCACCAGCAGTGTTCATGGACCTCATGAACCGAGTGTGTAAACCCTACCTAGACAAATTTGTGATCGTTTTCATTGACGACATCCTAATTTATTCCAAGAGTGTGGAGGAACATGAGGAACATCTTAGATTGATCTTGGAATTGCTGAAGAAGGAGGAACTGTATGCTAATTTCTCGAAGTGTGAGTTTTGGATATCGACTGTGCAATTTCTGGGTCATGTAATTGACAGTCAGGGTATTCATGTAGATCCCGCTAAGATCGAGTCAATAAAGGATTGGGCGACACCCACAACACCTATTGAAATACGCTAATTCTTAGGACTCGCTGGGTACTACAGAAGATTTATCGAAGGCTTCTCAAAGATCGCTAAGTCTTTAACCAAACTAACCCAGAAAAACGTCAAGTTTGACTAGGGAGAAAAAGAAGAAGAAGCTTTTCAACTCCTTAAGGAAAAGTTGTGTAGTGCACCTATCTTGGCCCTACCGAAGGGTAGCGAAGACTTTGTCGTTTATTGCGACGCTTCACATAAGGGGCTAGGAGCGGTGTTAATGCAAAGAGAGAAGGTGATAGCATACGCCTCTCGCCAGTTGAAAACCCATGAGAAAAATTACACAACACATGATCTGGAGTTAGGATCACTCGTGTTCGCACTCAAAATTTGGATACATTATCTGTATGGCACAAAGTGTGTCGTGTACACCGATTACAAGAGCCTACAACACATTTTGGACCAAAAAGAACTGAACATGAGACAACGCCGATGGTTAGAATTGCTCAGCGATTACGACTGTGAGATTCGTTACCATCCGGGTAAAGCGAATGTAGTTGCTGATGCTCTCAGTAGAAAAGAGCGACCAAAACCCCTTAGAGTCAGATCTTTGGGTATGACGATCAGTTCACCTCTTCCATCCAAAATTCTTGAGGCTCAATCAGAAGCACTCAAAGAAGAAAATCGTCCGAACGAGAACCTTTACGGAATGCCAGAAAGTGAAAATGGATTCATAAAAAGGTCGGATGGAACTTTATGTTTTAAGGATCGAAGTTGGATTCCATGTTACGGAGGAATTCGCGATGTCATTATGCACGAATCCCATAAGTTTAAATACTCCATACACCCAGGATTCGACAAGATGTATCTGAATTTGAAGAAATTGTACTGGTGGCCAAACATGAAAGCCGACATTGCAACATATGTTAGCCAGTGTTTAACCTGTTCAAAATTCAAAGCCGAACACCAGAGACCCTCAGGCCTACTAGTACAACCCGACGTTCCCGAATGGAAATGGGAACGTATAACAATGGACTTTATCACCAAGCTACCTAAGACCTCTAATGGCTACGACACTATTTGGGTAATAGTTGATCGTCTCACCAAGTCAGCACATTTTCTACCGATGAAAGAAAGTGACGGAATGGACAAACTTGCACGATTGTACCTGAAGGAGATCATCGCACGTCATGGTGTACCCATCTCCATCATCTCGGATAGAGATAGCCGCTTCACCTAAAACTTCTGGAAGTCACTCCAAGATGCTTTAGGATCTAACCTTGACATGAGCACCGCTTACCATCCTCAGACTGATGGGCAAAGCGAAAGAACCATTCAAACTCTGAAGGATATGCTAAGAGCATGTGTGATAGATTTTGGAAATGGTTGGGATAAGCATTTGCCATTAGCCGAGTTTTCGTACAACAACAGCTATCACACAAGCATCAAAGCTGCACCATATGAAGCACTCTACGGGCGAACGTGTAGATCACCCGTGTGCTGGGCCGAAGTAGGAGAAAGTCAACTTACTGGTCCGGAGCTAATTCATGAAACTACTGAGAAGATTGTACAAATCAAAAATTGACTGCAAGCAGCTCGTGACCGTCAAAAGAGCTACGCGGACAAAAGAAGGAAGCCACTTGAGTTTCAAGTGGGAGATAAAGTCATGCTAAAGGTTTCGTCATGGAAAAGCGTAATCCGTTTCGAAAAACCTGGAAAGTTAAATCCTCGTTACATTGGACCTTTCAAAATTCTCGCAAGAATCGGGCCGGTAGCCTATCGACTCGAATTACCTCAAGAACTCAACTCTGTTCACAACATGTTTCACGTATGCAACTTGAAGAAATGTCTTTCTGACGAAAATCTTGCTATTCCCTTGGAAGAATACCAAGTTGACGAAAGATTGAATTTCGTCGAGGAACCCATTGAAATTATGGATCGAGAGATCAAATGGCTTAAGCAGAGCCGCATTCCTATCGTCAAAGTCCGTTGGAACTCCCAAAGTGGTCCAGAATACACGTGGGAACGTGAAGATGAATTCAAGCGTAAATACCCACATCTTTTCTCAACTTCAGCAAGTAACTCTAACTGAAAACCGAGGACGGTTTTCCTTCTAAGGCGGGGAGGATGTGACACACGGTAAATTTTCACTCATAATTAAATAATAAATGGTAATTTATTATTACTAAGCATAGTCATTAAGCATGCATAAGCTTGACTGATCATTTGAGTAGATGACTCGCATACTGTAGCCTATTGCATTTCTCTTGCATTCTTTGCATAATATGAATATTGTGTTATAGTCTTATGATTTAAAATTTGTAAGACGAGAGGTTATCTCGTTTCCCACTGTGACCGACACTGCACGCGTACCGACACTATGATAAGGGCAAATAAAAACAATGGTAAACCCCCGTAATGGAAAATATTACCAAGATAATAATATTTCAGAAGTGTATCTATAAGATATTACATTATAAAAATTATAAAACTTTAATACTTCAGTTACTGTATCATACCCGCAGAACACCAAAAATGTACAATACAACTTAAGTTACTCCTCATACCTAACAATTATACTTACTTTATAAATAATACACTACAAAATTCATTTTAGAAAAATAAGTAAATAAAATCTTATCCCTTTACCCTTGGTTAATCCGCCCCTCCCCCCTCTCTCTTCTTTTTATCGTTTTCTGTTTTTCCTCCATCTCCCACACGTTCATTTGTCTCTCACAAGCAGAATACCAACAAACTTCATCTTCCCAAAATAGTCACCTACTTCCTTGCTATCCATACCATGCGCCTAGGTCAAACATCCCAAAAGAAGCTAATGATAAAAATAGAACCTGCAAGAGCCTCTTTCCATCCTCATCTCTACATACAAGGCAAATTAGTGATTGTCTTTGTTGGGTCTTCACCAACACACGCGCAGCCACACAAAAGAAAGAGACCAAGGTAGCCATAGGAGCTTCAAAAGTCACTATCCTCATCCCATTCTTCCAATGAGAAGGCGACTAGTGGGCAGGTAGAGACAAAGGAGAGCCAAGAATGGTTACCACTCCTCTTCCAAGGTGAGCAAGATAGTCAAAGACTATCTCTTCTCTCTTCCTTTTATCTCTGTCGAGGCAACCCAGGGGAAAACACACCTCCAAACTCACCCCAAAGGTTAAGAAAACTCTAAAGGATTGAAAGTTATTGCTTGGGGTTTTGCTAAGAATCGATTGGGGTTTTATTGGTGTTGGATTTCTGGGTTGACTTTCGACTTCATCCTCATCTTCTTCCTTGTAAGAAATCACTCAACTTTGTATTTGTTAAAATTTATGATTTGGGTTGTTAATAAAAATTGATAATTCAATTGTGAAACTAAGTGTTCTTGTTGTTGATAAATCTTGTGATTTTGGTGAATGATATAGTCTCATGTAAACTTGATTTTGTTGTTGGTTTCTATTTGTTTTATTTTGTCGAGTGTATGAACCAAAGAAAGACGAAAGTTAAGTTTTATAAAAATTCCGAGTCACATTGGTATCGAATCTGAAACTCGTTGTTAAGTTATTGTTGCTTAATCTAAGGTTGTCAATCTTGTAATGAAAACCGATAGGTGAGATTTCTTCTAAACCTTTGTCAAACTTTGGGTCGAATCGGGTTAATAACAACTTAAGAAAACTTGCAACACCATGGTTAGATGTATGCTTAGATTGGTAGGAAAAATATCCTAAAGGTTGGTGTAGTCAAGTTGTGAGTGTCGCGTTAGCCGAAGCTAAAGTGATCCCGGGATAAAAGGTGTTAGTCGAATCCCTTTTGAAACAGATTTCCTTCATAGTCTTTTCCTTTTTGTTGTCGGCCAAAGAAAAAGCATGACCATAGTTCACTTTCATTTGATACATAACTTGTCATTGAAATAGGAATGTTTTAAGAATGTGTAAGTGAGTCGACAACCTCACCTTGGTAGTACCACAGTGACGGGGTCACATACTCCCTGGTCAAGAAGTCTCGACTTGACATGCTATAGTCGAGTTGAATCTCGAAGTCAAAGCCGTTTGTGTTGAATTTCTGTGTCAAAACAAGTGCTCTAGCATCACGTTTTGGAAAGTAATATGTCCTCTAAAAACTTAGTATAAACTGCTGGTGAAACCATAGCTATACCAAACCTGTACAAAATCTTCTTGTGTCACATTGGGCCGCAGCCCAGGTTAGCCTTCCAAATAATCTTTCTAAATCATCTTTGGGCCTCAGCCCACGCTCTTATTATTAATGAGCTCATTTTGGCTTATGGGCCTAAGCCCAGTCTCGTACCCATGTCCTGCCGGACGAAACCCAACTATGATAAATTGTACTCGGCAGTTGGATTAATCAACAAATCAAGACTCGGAATGTATACTCGGTAGTCCAAATATAACCTAAACTCGTTCCCGCCTATTCTTTCCTTTCATTTCGTTACATATTGAAATAACGTCAAGGGTAAAAAGTCTCAATACAAGTAAACATGTGTACAGGTTTAACATAAACAACAAGTGCTTAAAACATGTTTCACTTAATAAGGCCTACGTCAAAATTTTGACATCAATGTGTAGACATATGTATGTCAAGTAAAATTTCTAGTAGAGAACAATAAATATTAAGAACAAATCTTAATAATTAAATGAGGACTACTATATCATTTTGTCAATTAATAAACTTGAGAGTCTTCAACTTTAACTTAACTACTTTCTAAATACAATTAGAAAATAAATCAACTAATATTAATTTTGTCAATACTATTATGTGTCAACTTAAATAAGTATATGTATATTTATATACTTACTAGAATAATATCGTCATTATTTTACAAACCAAATTTCGGATTTTAACACCATTATAGTGTCAACATGAAAAGTATATATACATTCATATACTTACTAGAAAAACCTTTCAATTATTTAATCATTTTTACAAACTAAAGTTTAGTTTTAATACAATTATAAAAACAATTGAACCATTTTAAGTAAGTAATACTTAAAACAATGAACTAAAACATTGCCCTCCTTATCTAGGTCGCGTGTCGGTGCCGCTTCACAATATTCACTGAATCTCACTTTTGGATTGCACATTTGCTAAGGTGAGTTTCATAGCCCCTCTTTTACTTGATTAATTGTTTTATACATTTTGGGGTGAGAAAATATGCAAAACCTTTTTATGGACCTGAACTATTGCATGATTACTATTACGTGGTTTAGCCTAAGCCCTTATGTCCCTAGAAATGCCCCTTTTTCATGAACCGTCAGTTCCCTGCTGGGAAGCGCGAATGTTATAAATAGATCTATTGAGGGTGACTCCTCCGTTCGGTTGGCCATGCTTAGGCCAAGGCGAAACGTATACCATGTCGGAATCGAGTGTTGAGGGACAAAACACTCGCATTGGGCCTATATATTGTATGATATCATTTAGCATACAGAAACTGTCGTAGTATCGGTTGCATGAACTTAGAGCTAACGTGATAGACATTCATCCATATATCATTATATTCGTTGTAATGATTATATGACTTTGATTATGGTCCAAACTTATTGTTTTAATTTAAACCTATGAACTCATCAGCTTTTAGCTGACCTTTTAGCATATTTTCTCAGGTGTTTAAATTGTGATCATGGATGCAAGGCAAGAGGTGGTAAAGGGTCGTAGTAATATCTAAATAAGTGTTTTTACACAAAATGATGTTTTTAAATTGGGACCATTGAACTTATGGGATGTGCCCATTTTATCCAAACAATGTTGTAAGATAATGTTTTAAAACTATTTTATGAAATCAAACGGAGTATGTATTCCGTTCTTTATTACTTGTGTTGTGATCTCCGATTTCGTAACATTCCACATAACACGTATGCTTCCGCTAAACCAAATTTGGGGGTGTTACATTATCTATCTTAGAGATAGTGTTATTCATCTATAAGTATCAATTACCACATCACCAATTGATATCATAGAAGAACATCACATCTTAAGAAAGAGTGGGGCCATAATTTATTTTTGGTGGGTATTGAGATAAAGGGTGTCACCCATTCCAAGTTATATTGGTGGTTATTGAGATAAAGTGTGGGCCTAGTCAATTTTTTTAAATTTTACTTTTGTATTTTATGTAAAGAGTGGGGCCATAATTTATTTTTTACCATGTTTTATAATTATAATAATATTAAAATTAAAACCTATTGCTAATCATATTTCATAAACCAAACAATACTTTATACTATCATTTATTTTTTCACTCCTACTTTTCTTTCAAACTAATATCAAATCCAAATCCAATTCCAAACCCTTTTGCAAACCAAACGCACCCTAAATTCTTGTTAGGTGGATAATTGTTTGATATTAGAGCACAAGGTGTGGTGAGGAGATTAATCTCCTCATTTGGGTCCAACGGTGTGCACGTGACCGTGACAAACCCCCTACTACAACCCCTCTTATCACAACTAACCACAACTTACTCATTTGAGTTCCACCAGTTTCTATTTTATTTTTATTTTTATTTTCAATTTTTCAAATAACATAAAATTCATTCATTAAAATTATAAATACAATACACCATATTAAAAACATACAAAATTTAAAATAAAGATACGAAAAACAAAAAACGATACGGCAAAAAATAAACACGATACGGAAAACAAATCATACAACGTCGTTAAGCATTTCATTCGTCCCATTTGCGGTGGTTTCTCAAAACCTCCCACACGTGAACATATTGGAAGTTTCTCTCACCAAAGCGTTGTTCAAAAATGGTTTTTGCATTTTCGAGATGATCACTATCATTTTCCCCGCTTGTACGCTGCAAATGTTTGTAAATAGCGTTGAAATTTTGACATTCACTGTTAAGTCTTGTCCATTTTCCCGTGACCATATTTTGTTACGATTGTCACCGTTAGACTGATTGTTGAACATGTCTACAACATGGTTCCAAAAGGAGTATTCATTTCCATTGTCTATGTTTTGGGAAACTGCAACCCAAAATTCAGCTAGCAAGTTTTCTTCTTTTTTTGACCGACGAGTATTCATTTCCGATGTTTGGACTTTGAAACAATTTTGTAAAATGGTTAGATATAGAAGTGTGTGAAAAATAGTGTGTTATGGTGAGAAAAGTTCAATTGTTTACCCTTATTTTGGTGCTTACCAAGGGACAAATTCCCACCATCCATCTAGTTTGATCTAATTGTGGGATTAACCTAAGATTTAATATTTAAACCTAAGTCCATTTCTTTTTTCCCCCTTTTTCTTTGTCTTTTTGTCTTTCTTATTTATTCACTTTTTTGTATTTTTTTGTTTAAATTCAAGGTTTTTTTTTTAACACTTTTTTTCTTCACTTTCATACGTTTTTATACGTTTCCATCCGTTTTCATATGTTTTCGTCCGTTTTCTTAAATTTTCACCCGTTTACGTCTGTTCTCTTATGTTTTCGTTCATTTTCATACGTTTTCATCCGTTTCAATACGTTTTCGTTCATTTTCATACATTTTCTTTCGTTTTCGTCCATTTTTAGACGTGTTTTTACGCTTTCATACGTTTTCTTACATTATCGCCCATTTTCGTCCATTTTCATACGTTTTCGTCCGTTTTCTTACGTTTTTGTTTGTTCTCATACGTTTTCGTCCGTTTTCTTTCGTTTTCATCCAATTTTCATACGTTTTCGTCCATTTTCAGACATGTTTTTACGCTTTCATATCTTTTTGTCCGTTTTCATATGTATTCGTCCGTTTCTTACGTTTTCATCCATTTTCTTACGTTTTCGTCCGTTTTCATACGTTTTTGAATATCACAAGTGATACTCAGTGATGTTCAGAATATCACTTGTGATATTCAGAATGTCACTTGTGATTTTCTTACGTCTTCGTCCGTTTTCATATATATATTCGTCCGTTTTCTTACGTTTTTGTCCATTTTCACACGTTTCTAAATATCACAAGTGATATTATAAATATTACTTGTGATTTTCTGAATATCTATCACTTGTGATTTTCTAAATATCACTTGTGATATTCTGAATGTCACTTGTGATTTTCATGTTACAAAACATCAGTTGAAAATCACTTATGATATTCAGAAAATCACTTGTGATATTTAGAATATCACTTGTGATATTCTGAATATCACAAAATATCACTTGTGATATTCAGAAACGTATGAAAACGGTCAAAAACATTAAAAAAAACGGACGAAAACGTATGAAAACGGATAAAAACGTAAGAAAACGGACGAATATATATGAAAACAGACGAAAACGTATGAAAGCGTAGAAACACGTATGAAAATGGATGAAAACGTATGAAAAATGGACGAAAACGAAAGAAAACAAATGAAAATGGACGAAAACGAAAGAAAACAGATGAAAATGGACGAAAACGTATGAAAACGAACGAAAACGGAAGAAAGCGTATGAAAATGTAAGAAAACAGATGAAAACGTAAGAAAACGGACGAAAACGTGTGAAAACGAACGAAAACGTAAGAAAACGGACGAATACGTATGAAAACGGGCGAAAACGGACGAAAACGTATGAAAACGAACGAAAATGTCTGAAAACAGACGAAAACGTATGAATGAAAAGGAAAAAACGTGAATTAAAAAAAAAAAAAAAAAAAAAAAAAAAAAAAAAAAAAAAAAAACTTGAATTAAAAAAATAAAAAGTGAATTAAAAAAAGGACAAAAAAAAAATGTGAATAAGTAACAAAGACAAAAAGACAAAGAAAAATGGGGGAAAAAAAAGAAAGACATGAACTTAGGTTTACATATTAAATTTTAGGTTAATCTCCACCATTAGATCAAACTAAATGAATGGTAGGGATTTGTCTTTTGGTAAGCACAAAAATAATGGTATCCAAAATAAAGCAACTCTGTTATGGTATGTTATTTATAATAGAAAATAGCCGTTTTAAACAGTACGAGCGGGAGGATTAAAAATTCAAATTCAAATTCAAATTTAAAATTTAAAATTTAAATTCTAATTCTATTTCAGAATTCAAATTCAAACTCAAATTAAAGGTTAAAATTCAAAACGGGAGGATTCAAAATTCAAATTCAAATTGTATTTCAAATTCAAAAATTTGCCTATATATACCCACACTCGTACACACAACTCATACACACAACTCACACACAGATTCTCAACAATGTCTCACAAATACTTCTCCCAACAATTTTCCAATGAACACAACTTGTCACAACACCCAGTGAACACAACTTCTTACAACAATTTCCCGGTGAACGCAAATTCTTACAACAATTTCTCAGTGAACAAAACATGGTTAACACTCCATCAGCAGACATCTTTCCGGTATTCCCAACGGAAGAGCAACCGGTTGTGGAACACAAAGTCAATCTGATACAACTTACTGAGGAACAAATCCGACAACTTGAGCAGGATGAGGAAGTGCTGAGAGAAATACAAGAAAATGAAGCACGTGAGGAAGCTGCTCGTACAGAGCAAGAAGCAAGGGAAGCAGAATCTACTTTCGACGAGGGTTATAACTCAGACTTGTTTGACATTCTGGAAAGAGAGTATGAAGAGGGCGGGTTTGCGGATACAAAGTCTTCTTACGACTAGGATTATAACTCAGACTTTTTATTGTAATTTACGTATCGTATCGTAGTTTGTATTTTCATTATCATTTACGCATCGTAGTTTGTATTAATCGTAGTTTGTATTTCAATTCAATGTTTAATGTATTTTCATTTCCTAATTTATAAAACATTACAAGTTCATGTATTTTCAATTCCTAAACATTACCAAATATATAAACATTATAACTTTATGTTTATTGAAAAGAAGGAAAAAAAATGGTCCACTGACAAAACAGTACCAAAAGGACGTAAATTTGCTTCGTCACGCAGACGACGAAGTGTAAAGTGGCGAAAGGTGGCGAGAGAAGGCGGTGTCGTGGCGAGAGGCGGCGAGGGTGCCAGAGTGGAGTGGCGAGGGATGGCGAGCTCCACACCCACCGCTCTTACTCATAGTTGCATAATATTGCACATTGTTGTGTAGGTTTGAACCTAAGATCTTATACGAGGACATTAGGCCGCCTGACTGTTAGTCAAGGACGGACCAGAATTATAAGTCATAAGGTGCATTAATTTTATTTACAAAAGTAAAGGAAATAAAACTAGAGAAAACATGCATTTTTTTGACAAATTTGTTGATTAACTAAACCAGACATATATTTATTTGACACAAAATCTTGCGACCAGGTTTATTTCAAATAAATTGAATTTTTAACAAAAAAAATTACACTAGTTAAGCAAACATGCATCAGGTTCCCGTGAACCCAGAGAACCTCCAAGGTCTGCCCCTGCTGTTAGCACACGTTATTGGTGATTTTCTTACTCGTATTGTACAAGATATATATTGCCATTTTAGTAACTGTAAAATCTTAAACATTTATTTTTCTTTTAGAAACATGATGTAGTTTTCTAAGTATTGATATATCTCTTGTATCCCAAGTTCCTTCATGTTTCATAAATAAAAACAAGAACACATTAAGTATGTAATAAAGAAAAATTGATATGCGTAGTTAATTACAAGTTAATTGCCAAATGTAACTCAAACCTCATTTAATACCTGTTTATTAAAAGACAATTTAATTCTAAAAACTTTATTGACCATTTTATAAACTTTGTAACCAGCTCATGTATTAGTCAACAAGGAATTTAAGATATATTATCTTAGTATTGTGTTAGTATTTAGTAACATTATAATGATAATGTTATCTTAGTATTGTTTTTGTTATAAAACTATCAAACTAAAATGTGGAACAAAAAATATAAAGTTTAACAAGTCAAAAATATTAAACTGTTAAAAAATACAGAACAAAAACTGATAAAAAACTGTGATACAACGACCAGGAGGTGAGGGTGGTAAAAAGTGAGGTAAGGGGTATTTATAACATAACGCGTGTGTAAATGATGAAAACTATATAAATGATTAATCAAAAATATCATATAAATATAAATAAAATAAATAAAAACCATGCCCATAACAAGTTTTGAACCACGAAAGTCAAGACTAACTCTACCCAAATAGAAAGAATGCTCTACTTAGGTTAATACCCATCGTTCAACTTTTATATATATTTCGTTGAACTACTTTTTTAAATTCAATAAATACTTTTCATTTAATCTAAATTAAAATGAATCTCTCTTTCTTGAACAAGCCCGATGTTATCAGGACAAAATCCTAGCAGAAGCAGAAAAAGAGGAAAAGGAAAAGGAGCGAACAACCATGAAAACATGGTTAGATGAGCATCAGGACTACGGAGACTAAGGAGTTGTGACTAAGTCGGTTTTAAAAAAAATGATAACTATAACGATATGAAAAAGCAATTTACGGAAGAGTAAATCATCGTCTCAAACATGATTTCTTAGTTTTTTTTTTTGAACTTAACATGATTTCTTAGTTATGCTGCATAGTTTGATTATAGTTGAATAGGAAACTATGTACCTTGATATGATTGTAAAAGTAAAAGTACAAATATATTTAGCAAAATTATAGTTCGAAATTTCTTAAAACACAATCACTTTTTTGTAGTGAAATATACAAAAAATAAGTATCTATTCCAAAAATCTGTATGTCATTCATATTTTAGTCTTCATAGAAACGGGATCAATTTGCATATATTCACATCCTAAATAAGTTTTATACACAACCTAAATATTTTCCTTTGATAAATTTTTATAAAAAGTCAAATAATACACTTATTGTCAAATAAATCACATAGAATGTAGCAATAGACAAACGAATATGAATTCATTTTTAGTATTTTGTTTTAAAGAAAAGATTTATAGTATATTTTGACCAATTTAAAGTTTGGTCGTAAACTAGTCCTAACCATTTGATCAACATAAACATCAATTAATGTTTCCTCTCATTTAATTCTTTAGCTATTAAATGAGACTAACAATGAATAAATTGGAACCTTAAGATAAAAGAGAGAAGACATCCTCACTCTCTTTAAGCTTTGTGTTCTTCATAATCTCTCACACATGGATCTTTTTTCCGAAAATCACTTCAAACCCGAATTAGAACATGAATTCGAGTTTGAAGATGATTTTACAATGGACACAAAAGGTGTCTTTCAAGATTTACACCAACTAGACAATCTTTCACGAACAAGTTCATCTTTTGACCCTGATTACACAACTCATGTTGAGGGGTACGACCCGTTTGGCCCCTTGCCATATGGGATAGGTTCGAATGATCTTGACTTAAACGAGTTTAAGCCTCTTCAACATGTAAATGATGGTGGAATGGCAGTGAATTATGTCACTCAGAACAGAAGTTTCATGGCTTGCCCCCAAGCGGATTTTTCAGCCCGTTTGGGGATCATGGAATGCCCGATTCAAAACCCCAAGCCGATGAGTTTCTTTGCACCTGATGAAGGATCATGCATCACTGCTGACAATGGACTCAAGAAAGGCAATAGAAAGCCGGACAAATGGACAAAGAACACAAATTCTTCCAAAGGGCAATGGACCCAAGAAGAAGATAGGTAACGTACCTTTTTTTATATAATTTCGTGTTTTACAATTTGTAGCATCACAAATGAGTTGCAAAAAAAATTCAAATCATCACTAGTTTTTATTGTCAAATGAAGTATACATCAGCAGGGAAATGTCAAAATGTTCACTTTTTGAAACCCTTTTTCACTGTTCCTACATAAAAAATGACTGTACCTAAACATTTTGTTTAACAAACTAATGGGGAGATCATCCACACGGAGATGACATTTTTGTTGTCATTCACGGTTTTCAGCCTTAGTATGTACTATTACAACAAAGCTTTCATAACATGCAAGTCTCAGGCCTCAACAAACAGTGAATTAAAATGATCTTTCTAGCAATTTTTTGTTTAAGCACCTATCACAAATAATCTTTCTATAAACATAACTGAGTAACGAAAAAGATAGACATATAAATTCTTGGGTGTGTCCAAACATGCAGGATTTTAAAAGAAATGGTGGAGAAATATGGGGTGAGAAAATGGTCATATATTGCTCAGATGTTGAAAGGGAGGATTGGCAAGCAGTGCAGGGAGAGATGGCACAATCATCTTAGGCCTGACATCAAGGTTTGCTTTTTATACTAAACAAAACAAAAATATAAAATAATAGAATATGTAAAATATAAATACTTTAGATGGTGACCGGGATTGCTCATCTAAACTACGTCTTTACTATGGTATAAGCATTTTGTCATGTTATATACTCAGAAAACAATATAAGCAGTTCCTGAAAGAAATCCTTAGCACGCCCGAAATCATTTACTTTCAATTTGACATGTTATATACATGTATATATTGATTTATCTGACCATTTGTTATGTATCATTAACAACTCTATAAACGATTAGCAGAAGGATTTCTGGACGGAGGAAGAGGATCAAATACTGATTGCTGCACATGCAGAAGTGGGAAACAAATGGTCAGAAATTGCAAAGAAATTGCCTGGAAGAACAGAGAACTCAACCAAAAACCATTGGAACGCAACAAAAAGGAGGCAATTTACAAGACGAAAATGCAGGTCCAAATGGCCAAGACCCAGTCCTATCCTCCAGAATTACATCAAGAGCTTAAACTTACCAAGAGGACGAATGAATAATAAAAGTAATAATGATCACACATTGGCAGTGGTTAAACCGTTGTCATCAGTTACAGAGCAAGAAGATTTTGATTTTAGCGATGTGCCAGAATTTGCTATGGATGAGAAATTGCTTGAATGGGATGATAATATTGAATCGTTGCTTGATGATATGCCTTGTAATAATCGAGGTGGCGACGAAGTGGATTCATATTTGCAAGGTGAAGTGAAGAAGGAGATGGATTTGATGGAGATGATTTCCCAGGTCAATTTTTAGAAGCTGATGTGAGCATTTATCTGATAACTCGAAAAAGAATAAAGATTTTAAAATCAATAAATGTTTGCACATTGTGTGTGTAACCCTTGTAGTAAATATCAGCTTAGTACCACATAATTTTGACAAGAAATACTGCAATCAAATAGAATTATAGTACCAAAACCCGAAGGAACAAGTGAACAATATCTAACAATCCGAATGGTAGAGTTTAATCTAAAATACACAAACTATTACCCAAAATCTCTCATTTTAGCGACGCAATTTGGAACAGCTTCAAGCCTTCTTTGGCTTTAAGCGCTTCACCTGTGAGTATAGGAAGACTCCAGCAAGAGCCACTCCAGTACCTGAAAGTTGAAACTTGCAATAAGTATGCATCATGTAGTAAGAGAAACCAAAATCCTTTTTAAAAAAACCAGGCGAGTTGGAATACAGGTTGGGACGCAACATTTGTTTGCTCCCTCTATTTTAATAATTAACTAATTTCTTAATCATGATTACCACAAACTAGAGAAAAAGTATAACCCAAGTCAACCCATTTTCTTTAAGATAATTCAAAATCGTTAAAAGTACAGAAAAGATGAATAATGTAAATTATTGCAAAATTTTGAACATGAAAGTTTACCTATGGAGTTGATAGGTGAAACAGGTGTTCGGAAGAACAGAACAGATGTCACAATCACCACCACACGCTTCACGCAATTGCCAACAGAGTGTGTAACCGGAGATACCCTTTGCAGAATCATATAGGAAACCTGCACAACACATGCATGTTAGCATATTAGTTCAAAGTGTGCTGCTGATTTCTATTTATGAAAGATAAATATTTTCCATTACAAGAGACGTAAGGTTACCTGCTGATACGCATGGAAGCATATAGCAGCAATGAGAGACCTAACGTAGACTTGTTTAACGTTCAAACCCTGAAAAGATTAACGGAAAATCATTCGTCAAAAAAACAAATAGTTGCAAAAAATATAAGCTATCAAATAGTAAGTTACAACAATTTCTAAATTCTAAAAATACTCACAGCAGCTGTTAGGTACGCAGGGGTAACCCTCACTCCTTCGGTTAAGAGAGTAACAGGGGTCAACAAGAAGAATGACATAATTGTTATGATTGAGAAGAGTGTAATATTGTCCAATGATTCCTGTAAAGGCATAAATTGTTCTAATTGAGAATAACAAAAAAGTGCATACATTTACAATCAACATGACCACGTTTTTTTTAAAAGTGGTGTTATAACATGGCAGAACTATTTGTTGAAAATACCTCTTTCTTAACCATAAATTTCTTGCTGAGGACATTACGTGATTGATTAGACAAATTGGATGCCATTGCACTCCAAAATCCAGCCCTGTTTACCAAATGCAATGATCAGTTCATAGAGATACCGCATGAAATCCACATACTAGAATTCTATTTTCTTCAATCATGTTAGGAGTAAGTAGTGAAACAGTACAAAACATATATTAAAGAGAATGATAAGTATTAGTCCGCACCAATTAAATGATGCCTCGGTCATCGATGCAAGGGCCACTCCACCAGCAATTGGTAAAAGGGAACCAACGACCCATGGTGTTGGCATCTGTCAAGTAAGATGATTAGTATTCATTGTCAAGGGGCTAATAAATTGTATTTTTAAGTTATAAACAACGTCTTATATACAAAAGTTGATTAAATAGCATACCTCTCCTAAGAACATGGCAGACAGCACAACTGAGAAAAATGGCTCCATAGCTTTGATTGTGTGGGTAAATGACACGGCCACCTTTCCAAGACTCATATTTGTGAAAAGATTTCCCAAGGTATGGACCATAGCCAATGGGAGAATTGCTAGAAGCTGCAAGTTAATAACTAATCAGTATCAAAAAATATATATATTAAGACACATACGTATTCATTCATAAAATGGACGTACCTGTGCACCGCTGATTTTAGGTCGTTTGTGAAGATTTAGTGTCCACATCAAAAACACAATAACACTCCCGACAGCAAACTGAACTGTAGTGACAGTTATGGGATTTGGGAAGACTTTCAAAACCTGCAGCATTAATTACCAAAAGATGTAATTACTTATCAAGTAAAAACTTACAGTGAAAACTAAAGATTGCAAAAGGTTGAATTATAACAAAATGCAGCTATTTTCTCATGTATGTTAATGCTTCATTTGATCATATCTTACAACTACTTGTGAAATAACAAGTTTCTCCCAAATCCTACTCTCCCAACTTTCATCGGCACAAATTGTAAGTTAACTTAAACTACACCAAATGATAAAAATATGAACAATAGCCAGATGCTGATAATCTGAATTTGTTCAAGTTGTATATCAGGCTTAGTGTTTAAGGCTGCCAACAATTTTGAACAACGTTATACACCATAAGTTACAAGATCACGCATTACAACATTAGCAATCTTAAACAACCAATAACGACCAAAGTGAGGCAAATTTTCCCTGAGATAAAATCTTTAAAGTCGTTATATATAACATACATCAACCGGTTCAGCTTAGTTCACCATTACAAGTTTACAACAGCATGCAATTCATAAACAAACATATATAAATACTACGTTTAAACTTTAATGTAATTGTTAATAATAAATCCGAGCATATAAACAAAGGGTTTAGGCCATTAAATAGCAACGAACTTTTACCAAAGTCCCGTTTTGGTACTTGCACAACAAAATGTCCCATTAAATGCAACAAACTTTCAAAATATGTTCCAATATGCACATTTTGGTGACCTGTCATACCACAAAATCTCACACATGTCACTATTTCTTATGTGACAACTCACCGAATTGTGCATATTGAAACACTCTTTAAAAGTTTGTAACATTTAACGAGACATTTTGCCATCCATGTACCAAAACGGGACTTTAGAAAAATTTAGTTGCTATTTTATGGGCTAAACCGTAAATAAATAAAAACCATGTAGCATTTATTACAATTTACAAATTTAAAATCACTTCAATGAAATCAAAATATACTCCATGTCACTACAATCAATTCTATATCCTAAACACAAATCATTTCAAATTCACAAAAAATATGAAAACTCATTTGTACATCAAGACACGAATCACCAGAAAGTTATGGTCGAGGGGGGAAACTTTGATAATTTTTTAAAAATATACTATAATCGGTTGGCAAATTACAAAACTAGACTGATATTTTAAAAAATTTACACTACAATTTTTTTCGCTAGGGGGCGTGCCCACCCTACCCCCTCCTACTGTCGAATCCATGCATTAAATACTTGTACAATATTGACATCCTAAATAAAAAAACTAGGTATGCAAATCATTTCCCTAAAAACATACTACAACCTTAAAACATAGTATACAATACAAACCATACAAACCTGTTTGTTATAGATATTGAAATAGATATTAAACAGATACCAAAGCCCAAACAACGATCCAAGCACTAAAGTCTCCGCCATCTTCGACTTCGCAACTTCCACAACCTCACCACCATCACCACTCACCTCCGCCGCCTTCACTTCCACACCACCATCACCACTCTCCTTCTCCAACGCCGGTGACGATATCCAATCACCTAACTTCCTATTATTAACCGAACACCTGATAACAGGTAACCTGTTTGTAGATAACGATACTCCATTAACAGATCGGAAACTGATCGATGATGGGAGATTGGTTGTTTGGGTGAGCCTGTGGTGACGTGGCTTGAGGTTGGGGATGGTTGTTGAGAGATTGAAGGAAGATGTTTGCATTTTGTTAGATCTTTGGGGAAATGGGGGTTGGTGAGAGTGTGTTTTATTGGAGGCTCCGCCTGAAGGAATGAAGAGGGAGAGTGACAAAGTGTGTGGGGGGTTGGTTTATATAAATTTGTTAATATTTGTATTTGGGTTTATTTATAAAAGTTTGTTTTTTTATTGGGATATTCTTTGGGAATATCAGATTTGTTTTTGTTGCACCTTGAATCTAACTACTTCTCTACTATGTTTTCTACGGCTATTGGTGATTTGTATCTATTTCGTTCTAATCAATAATCATTTAATAATAATAAGAGCGTTCGTAATAGCTTCGGTTGTTTAGGGTTTACGGTTCAGGGTTTATAGGGTAGAGTTTGGTATTTGCGTCGGTTGAAGTAGCACTACGAGCGTTGGTAAGTAGTTGTAGTGCTCGTGGGAGAATCACGATTGTGAAGTTTTTTTTGTTGTTTCTTTTAAAATTGTGTGTGTGTGTGTGTGAGGAGTATATTTTAGTGGATGTTTACGTGAGGTACGTATAGGAGGTTGGATGATGGTGATCGTACGTTTAGTTTTTCACGTTTGGTAAGGACCTTAAGCTATGACCGGAGTCAAGTGTTGTGGTAACACTCACGTGACAACTATAAGGTGTGTAGTGTGTGTGTGTGTGAAGCTGGATTAACTTCATGATCTGAATGAATTGGTCCATTTCTCGGAATAGACCTTTATTTACACTGATTCATTTAGGGTTTCGTGTCACCTATAATGCGATCCAAAGGTTGAGAATGGTCCATGTGGTGAACATCCACAAGGAGGAGACAAGAATGACGTGTGGCTTGATATTCTTGGCTCGCTCAGGTGCATGGAATGTTCCATACACGCATTAGCGAGATATTCGTAGCATTACCTCTAAGCCAACGAACTTTTCGGATTAAATCCAAGTTGAGCCTTTACCTGGAGGTATCATCCATGCTTGGTTTGAATGTCGCCAGGCTTGTGAGCTTGCTTCCCAGGCAGGGCATGTTGGTTTATGGGCTTGTTTTGAATGTGTGGGCTCTAGCTATTCTGGGCTAGAACTCATATACGCTATTAAGTCCCCTTCCCTCCCTGGTCCATTAGTATATGAAACTCCTATGATGCCTTCTGTTTTTTCTTGGATGATTTGACATTTTTCCAGGCTATGCTTTTTATTAAAAAAAATGGAAAAGTCTTGCCTGCACGTGTAAAGTTCTCGCTTTGTACGCGTGTTTTGCCCAGGACTCAGAGGCATTGAATGTGTAGCCATCAATATTCTCTTCCCTTCTGGGTTGACATGATAATCGTTTCAAATAATGGAAATGTGCGCATTTTGTTTTATTTGCAACCACGCGCCTTTCCTTTCAACTACCTTCTTGTTTTCCCGGGCCTAGTGGGTTGCCCCTATTTTTGGGCCTGCATGTTTTGGACACGTCGTGTAGGCTCCCAGGAGGTTTGGGGTATATAAAACGATCATGCCTTTCCAAATGTCTTTCTACCTTTTCTTTGCCATTGCCTAACTCGTCTCCTTGAGTTTGTGTCTTTTTCCTCGTAAAACTTCTTTGTAAAAATTATTTGTTGTCTTTTGTTTTTCATCTTTCGATGTGTGGCGAATCCTGCTTATCATTTCTTTAACCCTTGTGTTTTTTTATGAAAAAGCGGAGTTCGCCATGTCACTAGGTCTGTAATCATCTTCTTTACTCTCTTTTGCCCTTTTTGATTTTTTTCTGCATTTTGTTTGTCATTTTTCTTGAGCTATGCATCTCAGGGCTCCTCCCTAAGGTCCACATCCTACTGTAGAGGCTAGTGGATCCTTAGTAACCATAGATAGTGTTAATACAAATAAGCCGTAAAACGTTTATTTATATTTCTCGATCTCTATATGTTTTTTCGATAACAAACGGAAAATTATCTCAAGTATAAATCTAAGATCACATGTTTTTAACTAGTCATCATAATTATTTTCTACTAAACTACACATTATTTACAGTTACATATTACATTTGTTTTTAGTAAATTATTTACTTAAATCATGCATGACATCACATGGAAGATTTTGTCAGATCTTTTGGGTACCCATGACCCAAAATCCAGTACCCACAACCCAAGACCATGAACGCATGACCTAAAACCTGGAACGCATGACCTAAAACCCGGAATTGTAACCCAAAATCAGGACTGGATTATCCAGTGGGCAGGATCCCTAGCCTATAACTGGTCGGATCCCTTTTGTAAGTGATAAGGATTTAAAACATACATTTTTATAGGGTCATTTAAGCCCTAAATAGTTACATTTTATATCCGTTACTGCTTAAAATCGTTTCTTTTTCACATTTTAGGTCTTTTGGAAGCAAATTGCTGGAATCAAGCATTTTTGGACGAAAAGGAGCGAAAACATGAAGAAAACAACAAACTCAAGAATACAAGGCTCTTTTACAGGCCTGACGGTGTCCCAAGTCTAAGGGTGACGCCGTCGCTCACAAGGTCTTCTAAAAAGTCTCAAGCGACGGCTCATGTCATATTTTGGTCTTAACACCTGTTGGGATTTAGAAAATCCGGTAGTTAAAGATTCGGTCACCTCAAGTATATGTATTCGTTAGAAAGCTCGTAGTCGTAGTCATTTAGTAATAGTTAGTAGTTAGATAAGTAACACCGTGGAGGACGGACGGGTCTTTACCCATTGTATGCCTGATCCACAGCCCGTAGGTGGCGTTTATTGTAAGACACTATAAATACCCTTTGCCTAGCAAGGCAAAGGGTTGGAGCTTCATAATATATTTTTCTTTCTCTTACTAGAAGTTCCCATTTCTCTCCACTTTCTCTCTCTAAAATCAAACCTCATTCGAATTCATGTGTGTATGATTGTGTGTTTATGAAAACCAATATGTTACAAATGGTATCAAGAGCCAAGGTTTGATCATCTACTTTACATGTTCTTGGATTCTTAGTTGGTTTTCATAAGTTTTGGGTTTGAATGAGTTTAGAGACATTTTCACCATTGTGATCTTATTTAGTGTTAAAGTTTGGATTTTGATTGTACTTTTGTGTTTAGGATCATCATATTAGTTTAGTTTTTGGTTTGGAAGGCTAGATTCATCTTGTTTGTGGTGTTTTTGATTGGAAAAGTTTGGTTTTTGAAGTGTTTCTTGTATGCGGTTTGTCTCTCGTACACTTATTCCTGACTGCGGTTTGATAGTGTTTGAGTTCGATTTGACCTTTGTTTTGTGCGATTTGATCCGTTTTGTATGAGGTTTGTTGTTATACGCCCTGCGGTTTGAACAGTTTTTATATGCGGTTTGATCTAATTCCTGCGACTTGTTAGTTTTTGTGCGGTTTGAGTAAAAAGGACAAAAGGAAAAGTAGTGGGTGTACTATTGTCCCCTTGCGGTTTGTCTCTGTGTGAGGTTTGTCCCCTGTGATTTGATAAACTGGGTGGTTTGTCCTCTGCAATTTGATAAGTGTGCGGTTTGTCTTCAGCGAGTTGACAAGTTGTGCGGTTTGTTGCTGCGGTTTGTTACTAATTGCGATTTGATTCACTGCGACTTGTCATTGTGCGATTTGTCTCACTGCGATTTGTCCTTTGTGCGATTTGTCAAGACTGCGACTTGCCACTTGAGTTTTGGCATTTTTGTGTTAATTTTCTACGGTTTCCTCTTGATTGAGTAAAATCCAGTGAAGAATCTATTTCCCAGTTTAATCAAAGAGAAGTAAAATCCCGTGCACTTAGGAATCATGTCTAGTATCACCTCTTCCGTTACTGATGACGTTCAAGCTGCAGGGTCCGATACTCATCCTCCTATGCTTGATAGAACTGATTATGACTCTTGGGCACAGAGAATCAGACTGTATTGCTTGGGCAAAGAGAATGGTCTTAACATCATTAAGTCAATTGATGAAGGACCATTTCAAATGGAACTACCAAGGATGTTCTTGAAACTGCAGCTGATGGGACCGTCGTTTTGGGGTTGGATAGACCAAGAATGTATGATGAACTTAATGATAAGGAGAAGAAGAGATATGATGCTGACATTAGAGCTTCAAACATTATACTTCAAGGTTTACCAAAAGATATTTACAAGCTGATCAATCACAATATTGAGGCCAAGGCAGTCTGGGATAATGTCAAAATGCTTCTCTCTGGTTCAGAACTGACTAAGGAAGATAGAGAGTCACAGCTGTATGATGACTTTGAGAACTTTAAGATGAACCCAGGGGAAAGTGTCACTGAATATCATGTGAGGTTTCACAAACTTGTGAATGACATGAGGAACATCAAAATGACACTGCCAAATATCCAACTCAATTCCAAGGTCGTAAACAACATGAACCCTGAATGGCACAAATTTGTTGCTGCAGTCAAATTGAACAAAGGATTGAGGAACACCAACTATGAACAACTGTATGCTTACTTAATTCAACATGAGAAGCATGCTGTATTTGAATGTATGATCATGGAGAAGTTCAACCCTAATGTTGCTGCTGCAAGCTCTTCAAATGACTCAACTGCATTTTTTTCAAATGTGAGGATAAGTACCAAAGCATCACAAGTCATACCTACTCAGGATCATAATCACATCACCATACCAGACTCAGGATATAAACCATCCGACATGTTTATTGAAAGCCTTGCAAACCAACTGGCCCTAATGGTTCAACAAAACAGAAACTTACTTCCCCACACCAACAACCATCTCATAACTGCATCTAATCTACATAATCATGCTACTATTAAAGATGGAAGGGTTGTGGTTCATAACATGCAAGGAAGACAGAATGAGAATCCACCATATAATGCACAAGGAAATGTAGGAGCTAGAACTGGTTATGGGAATGTTGGAGCTGGAGCTGGTTATGTGGGTAATCAGAACCAAGGAAGGATTATAGTTCAGGGTCAAGGGAAACCGATTAAGTGCTACAACTGCGGAGGGGAAGGACACATTGCTAGGAACTGCACTCAGCCAAAACGTCCACAAAATGCCGAGTACTTCAGGGATAAGATGCTGCTGGTGCAAGCTCAAGATAGGGGAGCTGTGTTGGATGAGGAAGAGTTGCTGTTTCTTGCTGAGGGGAATGCCAAAACATATGATGCAGATGTGGATAAATAACAGGTGCATGGTTTGGCTCAAAACAATCTCAATGTCTTCCAAGTTGCAAATTGTGATGCATTTGACTCTGATGTTGGTGATGAACCAACGACACAGACCATCTTTATGGAAAATATTTCTCCAATGGTCTCATCACCTCAACAAGCCGGTCCCTCAATGTTTTTGGAAACCAGTGTTAGCCGTTCCTAGTTGTTCGTTTCCCAAGGTCAAATATTGACGCTCGCCCAAGTCACTTGGATAGAGGGAAAGGCATTGCTCAAGCTGAGAATTTCGTGAACCATAAGGAGGGTAGTGAGGAAGAGGCTGAGCGCTTGTTAAGCTGCAAGAAGAGGAAGTTGCATGTTGGTGCTTCCAGTGTCAATTATTTTCGCTAGGAATTACTCGGATGGTTTCTCTGACTATATATTTACTTTGCCAGTGTCAACTATTTTAGGGTTCTGGTGGTCATCTGCATGGCTATAAAACATGCACAACGGAAAATAAACACACAAAGCCATGCAGACCAAAACCTAGTAGTCAGATCTTCTAATCAGGGATATAACCTAATCTAACACATAAAAAGGGTGTTTATGATTACTTGTTATTCCTGCTGCGCGTAAGCTTCTTTAACCTTTTTTTGATTTGTACAGAACGCCTCCTTCTTGATCTTGATGCTTCACGATCTCTTCTTAGGGTTTCTTAGAATATCACCACTCGAACAACGTTAGGTATCCACTGGTACTGCACAAGTAGAACTAGGGCTCCAAACCTATGCAAGTTAGGCCAGCACTAAACCAGGTAGAACCCTAAATCAACTAGAAGTCGACTTAGGGAAGTCAATTGAATTCGACTTGTGTTTCCGACTTAAAAGTTGATCGACCAAAGGGTTTTTGAACCCTTTGGTTTGTTCTTGGTCGACGGTCGAACACCAGAGAGGAGAGGGGAGAGTTTTTCAGGTTTATAGGAATGTTATGTGTGAACCTAAAAAGCCTTTGGTACTTATAAAATACCAAGGAGTGTTCTAGTAGGATTAGGAAAGCCTAATCCCTTTTCAACAAGTAATTAAGTTTGACATAATGTCAAACTTAATCCCTTCCCTTTGAGGGTTGATTGACTGAACACACAACACTACGAGGTTTGTGTTTTGTCATTTATTACCCCTTAATATTTATCTCAGATAAGTATTATACTCCAGGTAATTACCGTTTAACCACTAAATGAAAATTCTACAACATTTTCACTTCCTTGTTACTCTCATTTCATTTCGTAACTCGTTTCTTATTTCCGCTTGCTTGTTCTATTCAGTGTGCACCGGTGTGACCCTTCGGCATTTCTGTGAAGACAAGTGTGAAAGTCATTGTTTTTTTTGCACATAACCCTTTTAATTATTTATTGAGGTGTTGATGATGATGGCGGAGGAGAAGAGAATGAAACTCTTGCTTCCAGGATGAAAGGGATGAAGACGAGAGTTATGCTTGCCACTGAAGACACGACTTTGATGGAGGTATACCTTTTTGACATGTTATGTTTGTTGCGACATTTTGATGTATAAGTGTCTTTTTCGGTTTTGTTCAGGTGACACTACTCGGGCGACACTCGATGATGTTGAAGATCTGTGTCTCCGATTTAAGGCATCTTTAAGGTTTGACTATCAACTCACTGATCTAGCCTCTCAGCGAGGTTTGATGAACATCTCTACCCACAATTCATTTTAAATCATTCTCGTTTAACCGTTATAAATTAACATTTTTCATAAATTCAGAGTTCAATGATAAAAAAAAAAGAAGGACAAAAAAAAACAAAAAACAAAAAACAACTAAGGTTTTTCTTAATCTGAGTCAAAACAAAATTACTATGATAATACTTGATCAACAAACCCAAAATTAACATCAACTCTTCATCTTTTTTTGTTTTAATTTTCTAAGGTTTATCAACTAAATTTTCAAACAAATCAAGTGCTCATGAATACATCCATAAGATGTTCGATGAAGTGCCCAAGCAATTTTTAAATTTTAGAGTTTGAAGGTATTTATTAGAATATTAAACTTTTACGAATCCACAGAACTTTTAGCATTTGATGAAAAAATCAAAGTAATTGACTGGAGAGGCTTTTGAAATGATAAATATGTTAAAACTGTGATAAATAAAACTTTGAATGTGCAATTGTTCATCACAAAATGTTTATTAAATAACTGGTCATCAAATAATATTCATCAAGGAAGTTGTTTATCAAAAAATATTGAGGAAACAAAATTGTTCATCAAGTAATATTTATATTCATCAAGTAATATTTATACTACATAATAAAGCATTTGGGACTTCTTATAAAAGGGGCTTAAAATTTTAAAACAAAAAAACATTACTATAAAATAAAAATAAGAAAATTAATGAAAGTTTTAAAAATTTAAGTCTCATTTAAACCATATAGTAACTCATTTCAATAATGATATATTTTAATATAATTGTTTATAAAAAAAACTTAGACATTTTACTATTAATAGTTTAGACATTTTACTTTTGAAAAATCTATATCTATTACATTATAAAGTATTTGGGACATACTAAAAAATGAATGTTTAAAATGAAAAAACATTTGCTCGTCACAAAAATAGTCACTGGATAACCGCCACAGCATTGCGCGGGTACTCTTCTAGTTATCATCAAAGAATAGAAGATGTTTGTTATGTTCATCTATACTTCTATACTACATACAAAGAGAAAACGTTATTTGCTTAAACTTAAAAACTAAAAAAATGATTAATATTATTAGACTAAAATATCTTTAATAATAAATGTCAATGCAATTTATCAACTATTCAAAAACTTAATTACAATATAAACCAGCAACTTTGTTCAGTCCACTTACTTCAAATTCATATACACAAAAAAGTTGAAACGCAAATTAACGCTGCTATACACCATCGTCATTATACGCGAGTATTCGTATAGTTGATACAAAATGTACATATTTTTTATGTTTATCAATCTATACAAAATGTTCAACAATACCTTGTTTATCAATCATTAATACAAAATGTTTAAATCAATACTCAAACATGTTAAATAATACTCTATCCTAAATAAAAAATAAAAGACACGTACACTCCTTTTTACCTTTTTATTTAATCATCTATCGTTATGCATATGCGTTCTACAAAGTTTGATCGATTAAATGATATAAGAAATTACAAATTTGAAGTTTAATTTCAACAAATTAAAAATGCAAAATACGAAAAAAGAAGAAAAACAAAACGTGTGCATATTGCCCAAAAGTTGGCGTTCTCCAACCATCCTTACCAAACCATCCTTACCAAACCTTCACCAACCCTCATCCTTGAAAAAATCTCAGCTCTAGTGGGTGAGGGGACAAAGCAGTCACTTTGAAATAAAAACTTTATATCAAGACTTCATGACTTAATTGTTGGTTATACAATTATAGGTTTTATAATCAATAAAGTTGGCCGGATTTAAAATCTAAAAACACACTAAAAAGAGACATGTGACAAGGCTTTGACTCACTTGTTTGTTATGCAAGACAAGTTTGTGTGATATTGAAAGGAAAATGATATAGGTGACTAATTTGTATGACTAATAATGAGACTAATTCATATAAAATATGATAAGTAGAGGATGCATTTTTTCTCTCTTGATGATAACTTTTGATTATGTCATGTGTTTTAATCTCTTTGTTAGACATGAAATTAGGCATGTCTTTTAAGAGCGGAGGGTGTGGGGATTTCGTGGCTCGCCGTGGGCTTACATGGCACTTCGCCGTGCCCCGCCGCCACACCGGCGTCCTTCGCCGTGGTGACGACGAAGGCAAAAAATCTGACAAACCCACACTAACCAACGAATATATTTGAAAATAAAAATATATCCGTTATTAACGGATACAACTTTAAAAAAAAAAAAAAAAAAAAAAAAAAAAAAAAAAAAAAAAAAAACTCACCACCCCTATAAATAACATATCATATCCACTATTTTTATCATCTTCATCTCCTCCATCTTCAATCAAAATACTAAACCATTTCAATTAATATAAACATGAGTTACACGAGTGAATCATCTTATTCCGGTGAAAGTGACATTGAAGAGTTAGCGGACCTAGAAATGTTTATTCAAGAGTTTGAGGCAGAGCAAACGTTGCAAGAACAAGAAGTCGGTCCTTCAAACCATCGTCGATACGTCCCCGTGAACGTGAAGTTGCTGAAGCACGTCTACTTGCTGACTATTTTGGTCACAACCTAAAATATGCGGATGATAATTTTAGGCGTCGCTTTCGTATGAGCCGTAGTCTATTTTTACAAATAGTACTAGGTATTGAAACATATATTGAAACTAATCATCCTCTTCCTAAGCATTTTGATTTCTTTAGAGTGCGACCAGATTGTAAGGGTGTAATGAGTTTTAGTGTGATTATGAAATGCACATGTGCCCTACACCAATTGGCTTACGGGGTAGCACCTGATGCATTAGATGAGTATTTACAAATAGGTGAACACTGTGCACGCGATTGCCTAGATTTTTTTTACTATGTGCATAATCCATCTATATATTAAGGAGTTTTTAAGAAAACCAGATGAGGATGACATTCGTCACTTATACCATGCACATAACACTGTTCATAAGCTTCTGGGAATGTTGGGGAGCATCGATTGTATGCACTGAGAATGGAAAAACTGTCCGAAAGAATGGCAAGGCCAATTTCACAGAGGTGATAAAAAATATCCAACTATAATGCTTGAAGCCATTGTTTCATAAGATTTGTGGATTTGGCATGCATTTTTTGGGGTAGCGGGTGCGAATAACGATCTAACGGTTTTAAATAATTCTCCGTTATTCGACGACCTGCTTGTTGACATCGCCCCTGAGGTTGAGTATGAAGTATACATGTCTAAATTTAAGTAAGGGTATTATCTAGCTGACGGAATTTACCCGGAGTGGGCATCTTTTGTCAAGTCATTTACAGTTGCAAGTAACCCAAAAAATGCCGTATTCAAAGCGAAACAAGAAAGTGCTCGCAAAAGATATCGAAAGAGCTTTTGGTGCCCTCCAAGGACGTTGGCATATCATTGCCCAACCGGCGCGGCAATTTACTATTAGCAAGTTACGGAGAATCATGTACTCGTGCATCATATTGCATAACATGATTTTGAAAGATCAACAATTTGCGATATCCGACATTGCTGAAACGTATATTTCTCCGACACCAAATTTACAACAGACATGGATTGAACGTTGCGAATTGCAAAGGAAAAAAACCAAAGAACTACATGATAAACGCAAACACGCAAAGCTTCAACGATGTCTCATCAAGCATGTTTGGCAACAACTTCAATGGGAACAATTTCAACAACAGAATCCAAATAATTAGTTTCGTTATAATTTGATGTATTTCTTAAGTTGCGTATGTTTTTTTTACCGTATCTTTATTTTACGTTTCGTTTGTTTTTTATTATGTTATGTATTGTATTTTTATTTTTAATGAAATGAATTTTGTTTATTTGGAAAATTGAATAAAAAAATAAAGTGGTAGTGGTGGGCCCCAAATGAAAGGTTGGGGTTTGTTATGAGAGAGGGGGTTTGTTGTGGTTAGTTGTGGAGGTTTGTTATGTTGATGTGGCGCTGAGGTGACAGTGATGAAGAGTTTATGGTCCATCACCACACCCACCCCTCTAAGCATGCCAATCACTTCTCATAAAAAGTCGTGAACCTCTTTATAATCCTTTTTTATTTTGGTTAGAATGTAGTATAATACTTTAAAATTGGTTAAGTGAAATTTTTAGTACCGAGAATTTTTAAAGATGCAATATAGTATTCTTAATTTGGTTATGTGAAACTTTTGCTACTTTATACTCACCTAATAGTTAAGCCATATAGAAACTTAACGAACGTTATTTTCAAAATTACAAAATTTATAGTATAACTAGCAAATAAGAGCACAAATGCATAAACAAGCCAAGTCGAGCCCGAGCTTGTCAAAGCTCGAACTAGGCTCGTTTACAATTATTAGTCTTGAGATCGAGCTCGTTTTGAGTCTTATACTTTTAGCTCAAGTTCAACTTGTAAAATATTTTACAAGATAGGGATTGGTTCATTTATATGATACATGAATAAAACCCAACTGGAGCTTGGTTTATTAAGTACATTAAGCTCGAGCTCGTTTATAAATATATATACATACATACATATACAGTTATATGTAATAGACGCATATATAAAGTTATGGCTTGAACTCGTATATTAAATGAGCCTCAAAGAAGACTTGAGTTTGGGCTCGAGCTTGTTTAAGCTTGGATCGTTTCAAACTTTAAAGCGTAGCCCGTTGCGAGCAGAACTCGAGCTAAAATCATAAAGCTCGAAACGAGCTTGAGGCTTATAATCTTAAACGAGGCGAGCTCGAGTTTTCATAGCCTTATACTTGACTGAGTTTGTTTCTATCCTTATTGATATTGTAATTTTGAGGATAAAGTCATTTAAATTTTTTAAGCTTAACTATTAAGTGGGTATAAGGTAGTCGAAACTTGATAAGGTTTTAAAAGGTACCATTTTGAGGGGTCGTTTTAGCCCTTATTTGATCACTTTTGTATCCGTTATTGCTTAATTTCGTTCCTTTTCACTTTTTAGGTCTCTTGAAGGCAAAATGCTGGAATGGCACTTATTTGGACGAAAAGGCGCGAATATACGAAGAAAATGGCCAAAGTCAAGAATCGAGCCACTCAGACTGCTGGAACTGAAGGGGACGGCGTCAGGTGTTAACTGCGACGCCGTCGCATCACTTTTGTGACGGCTCAGTAGCCAAATTGCTCATTTACAAGTGACGGCGTCGGGCTTTAAAAGAGTAGACCGTCGCAACTCAGGCGGCATAGATGTGATCCAGACGGCGTCAGAAGCTGAAGAGGACGGCGTCACGGATATAAGGTGACGCCGTCGCAAGGTTAACGTGGCCAAGACGAAACCCTAATGACGGCGACACGACGGCGTCACGAAACATAAGGTGACGCCGTCGCATATGTAATCTTATATATAGAATCCGAATTTTTCAGTTTTAGAGAGAGTCTTTTGGAGTTAAAACCTAAAACCGAACCTAAGGTGTCTTGTACAGTATTTTAGGGTTTTAAACCCTATCTTACATCAAGATAAGTATTTACTTCATTAATTCAATTATGTCTTTGATTATTTGTGTGTATGCTTGCATGTTCTCCATGTCCGGCTAATTTATTTGTGTGTTTGCTTAGGAAGTATGAAACTTAATTATTGAATATTGATCGGTTGTTTCTTATCTTAGTTGATTAATGATCTAGTAATGCGATAGGTCAATCATTGTGTACTTAATGCTTGATTCATCTTTGTGAACCTTAGAATATGATTACCTGAGTAGTTGTAGGCTAAATTATCCAAAGAGTGCCTTAGAGTAAGAGTTTATCATCCCTAGTGGGTTTTGTAGACGAGACCCTTTGGTAAGTTCAAAGAGTTAGGGAGAAACGCATACCCTACAACTTTAGACACACAACGCAACTAAGAATAAGGACGTGACAACTCAACCATCAATAGGAGATAATTAAGGAGTAGTATAACCTAAGTAAACACATCTTTAAACTATCATACGAGCACACATTAATTAGACATAGACTCCCACAACCTTAGTTTAGATAATTAGATAATAGTAGAGTAATCGGTAGAAATACCAAACCCCCCCCCCAAATCCAATACCCGAGATTCGTACCTTTCCATTTCATAAAATATAAAAATACAAAAATAATCTTCCTCAACCTTAACCTTAGCGTAGTAACTTCTTACTAGCATTCCTATTCCCCTAGAGAACGATATCAATACCCGTGGCTTACCCTAATTACTATACTACAACGATTAGGTTCACTGCCTAGGGTGTTATAAAACTTGCTCGAAGAAAAGGAAGTTCCTTTGACCCCGAACGACGCGTGTAGCGTTATCAAGTTTTTGGCGCCGCTGCCGGGGAATAGAATAGCTAGTTAGTAGTCCACCTCGTTTAGGTTCTTTGCTTGATTCCTATCAAGTAAATTTTTCTCATTTTTTAGCTTTCTCTTAGTCTACCCCCCTTCTTCGTGACCTTTGTTCGTAACACCCATCACTTTTCATCATGGAGGATGATAACCAACCACCACTCATCAACCCACCACCAAATGACCCGCCAAGAGCCCGTACTCTTGGTGAATACTCAAGACCAAGCCACCTAGGCTATAGGAACACCATTGAGCTTCCCGACCAAGCCCAAACTACGGCCCTGCGATCCGACACCATCCGGTTGGTGCAAAACGGATGTGCATTCCATGGACTTCGTTCCGAAGATCCAAATAAGCATCTGAGGGATTTCCTTAAAATTGTCGATTCCATCGACCTTGATGCTACTACTCGGGAGACCACGCGCCTGCGTCTCTTCCAATTCTCTCTACGGGACCAAGCTAGTAATTGGCTTGAGCGACTTCCCGCCGGCTCCATCTCAAGTTGGGATGATCTTACCTCTCGCTTCCTTGCTCAATTTTTCCCACCGGGGAGAACCACTAAGCTTAGGAATGACATCTTGATGTTCCAACAACGTCAAGGTGAATCTCTCTACGAAGCATGGACCCGATTCAAGGACTTACTTCATAAAATCCCTCATCACGGCATTGATCTTTGGCTCAAAGTCCAAATCTTTTATGATCATGTCAACTTCCCCACTAAGCGATCCATTGACCAAGCGGCCGGTGGAAAACTTAGTGATCTCACCGCGGAAGAATCATGGGGTATAATAGAGGACCTTGCCCTCTACGATAACGAAAGTTGGGACGACCCCCGTGAGCTACCTAAAACCGTTAAGGCGATCTCCTTGCCTTCCATCAACTCACAACCTTCCGACCGTAGGATGATCGAACTTGAAGATCAAGTTAGATTCCTCATGAGTTCCTACAAAAATCCTAAGTCCTCACGACAAGTGTGTTAATACAAATAAGCCGTAAAAACGTTTATTTATATTTTACGATCTTCTAATGTTTTGTCGATAACAAAAGTAAAATCATATTAACGAAACAAATAAAATACGTAAATGGTTTGAACTAATAGTTTTATAACACACTTACGTTTTCACATAAAACACTATAACAAGATTAAGTGATTTTATATTTTAGATACACATGTACAACAACTAGTGTTTACATATTGGCTTAACAAGTTTAAGTAACTCTATGAGTTAGATACATATGTACAACAACTAGTGGTTACATATTGGGTTAATACATACTTATATTAAGTACACTAAAATGGGTAAAAACATGTATATACTAAAATGGGTAAAAGTAAGTATATACTAAAAAGATAAAAACTAGCAAATGGTTTTTGACCCATAACCCATGGTTTTATATATACCACTTACACAAGTTCAATGTATCCTTAAGGTACATTGTATCTAGATTGAAAACCATGGATCAACCCATAACCCATGACCCATGACCCATAACCCAAAATACCCATGGGCAAAGAGGAGCGGACCACGGATCCCTGGCTTTGTGCTAGCCGGATCCCAAGTGGAAGGGATCCGTGGGATCCGGGGATACAGTAGTGAATTTCCTCTATAAATAGAGAGCCATTTCTTCCTTTCTATTCATCCCTTTACACACATACTTCCCCCAAGTATTCTAACCCTCTAACCTCAGATCCAAGAGATCTATGTAGCTTTTCTCTTTTGTTTTTGTGTGATCTTGTAGATTCCTATTAGAGGAAAGATCACCACATCTTGAAGACGTGCAAGCTCAAGTCCATGAGTTGCCATGCTTCGTCATCATCAAGACAACGAAGGTTCTCTTGTTGATAGTTCTTCCTTTCTCCATAGATGTTGGGTTGAAGGCATTAGTGAAGAATGCCAAAAGTGTCAAGATGAAAGCATTAGTGAAAGATGTTGATCATCCGCGTAAAAGCATTAGTGAAGAATGCTTAAGGTGTCAAGACGAAGGCATTAGTGAAGGATGCCAAGCGTTGTGTCAAAGGCATTAGTGAAGGATGCTGAAGAATCAAATCAAGTAGCATTTGAGAAGAATTCTTAGGTCGTATAATCGATGAGGTGCATCATTATACATATAAGTGTTTATTTATTCACAAGGATGGTGATATCCTTGATGGTGTTGTAACAAGGAGTAGATCTCCTTGATAATAGGTGTTGTGTCGTGAAGGGTAGTAGTTCCTCCATAATGGAACTAGGTGCTTAGCCTAGTACCTAATAAAGGGTAGGCGACGTTGTGATAGGATTAGTTCTCCTAAGGTGTGAAAGAACTCGGTGGTTAGCCTAGCACCGTATAAAGGGTAGGCGACGTTGTGTTAGGTGTGGTTCGCCTTGGTGTGAAAGAACTCGGTATTTAGCTTTGTACCGGAAAAAGGTTAAGCGACGTTGTGAAGGCTTCTCCGCCATAAGGAGTTGGTGTAGTGCTTACGAACTCTCGAGTAGGTGACTCGGGGAGTGGAGTAGGGCAAGGAAGGTGTCCTTGTAGCCGAACCACTATAAATACTTGTGTCGTGGTGATGTGCTTCTTACTCTTTATCTTTCATTACACGTTTATATATCTATCTATCAACGTCCAACATAAACAACCAAATAGATTGACATAAGTCGATCTAAATATTTAAAAGGAAGTTTTAAATTGGTAAAACTATTCAACCCCCCATTCTAGTTTTCTACAATTGGCATCAGAGCTTCGTTACCAAGTTTCTTAGAGTATGTTGTACTTTAAAAACTTGATACGATCCATGTATGTTTGAAAACTACAAAGAAGGATTATTTTGTCATAATTTAAAAATAATTTTTTTTTTGTTTATTGCTGGACAATGATAGAATGCTCTAACATTTTTTTTAGCATTATCCATACTTGGATTTGGAACTACCAAAAAGATCATGAAGAATTCATCTCAATTGTTCCTCTCGCAAAAAGAATGTTTAAGTATCCTTACAACATTAATCTGGAGATTCCAAGAAACATCTAAATATTTTTTTCTTAAAAGAATATTTGGCAAAGGTATGATCTTTAATTACTTATCTTTATTTGTTATCAGTATTTTGATTGCATGTCTTAGTAGTAATAATTCTAGTAATTATTCTTTTGTATTATTTTTTTTGTTTTGTAGACTTTATTACCAACTCATAATAATGATATCTAGTTATATGATAACATCAATCATTATTCACCACAAAGGATTTATTGAAATCTCATGCACATCAATAAATATCCATGTGAAACTTCTTATATTATAATAAAATGGGATTTTATTATAATATTTGAAAAGCTTCCCAAGAATCACGACTAATTCTTAAAAAAGGGAACCTTGTCTAAATAGGAATAGCATTTAATCATCAAAACCTCAAACCACAAGTTTTAGAACATCAACACCAAAATACTAGGTATCTTAGAACTCCCAAACCAAAGTTATCAAGGAATTTCTTGAGCTGATTTTTACTGTCATGCCGGATCCCTAAGTTTATACTAGACGGATCCCAAATGAGAGGG
Organism: Chrysanthemum seticuspe; assembly: GCA_019973895.1. Taxonomy (NCBI): domain Eukaryota; kingdom Viridiplantae; phylum Streptophyta; class Magnoliopsida; order Asterales; family Asteraceae; genus Chrysanthemum; species Chrysanthemum seticuspe. Next base: position 302,789,836 of record BPTQ01000008.1, read on the forward strand.
ATCCGCGGGATCCGTGCAACAGAAGACAGTATAAGCTAAAAATGATCACTGTGGATGTTTCATCATCACTCATTTCACAGACTCACGAACAAAAACTCTGTTACTGTTCATGGAGCTAATTGATCATTTTTCTCAAGCCTAACAATCACGTGTGTAAGTTCAATCTTCACTACATTGTTAATCTAATTCCTTGAATCTTAGAATTACAATTACTTCATCTTTAAGAGTTGGGTTCAAATGGGTTTACCATTATTTGTTATCACATTGTTTTCTAAGATAATCTAAATCAAAGATTTAACATTGTTAATACAAATTAAACACATTTCTTGAACCCAACAAAGATGATGAGAGCTAAATTGTGATGAAACCCTCTAGGTTACTATTCACCATTAACACCACATTGTGGTTACATTGTTTAGGAACATCATGCCAAGCAACAAGCAACAAGATTACCAAGACACCTCTCACTACATTCCCATGTACCATAGGAAAAATGGATTAAATCCGGACGATAGGAAAGCTTTTAAGTTACTTGAAAGGAGACTCTTTCATGAAGGTAGAGTTGTTGATCCATCATTTCTTGCAAATACCGACATGAGGGAAGTATTTGGAACTATTGGGTTTAATTGTTTATTGGATATAAACGAGCAAATTTGCCCGGTCTTTGTGCTTGAGTTTTACAAGACTATGGGTATAATTAGAAATGATGATGGGTCCATCTCAATTGAATTTACCATTAATGGACATAAGTACACCCTTTCTCTTGTGGAGCTTGGAAGAATTCTAGGAGTTACATATGATGGCGTTTGTATGTACTCAAATGAATGATCTTTGGAACAACTACACACAATGGTTGATCACCATGATATCTACTACACTTTGATCCCAGAAGCAACCACGGTGAGGGACACCGTATTTGTGCCAAGAGCATCACCATCAAGAGTTACAAGAAAGTCAAAAGTGATCTATAGGGATCCTTTTCAAATGGAGCTTTCTGAAATGTATGGGTTATATAAGAAATGGGAAGTTGTGATAAGAGAAAATGTGGTATGTCTAGTAGGAAACAAGGATCACCCCAATGCTTGCCTAAGCTTCATGATATATTGTCTAGTGACCAATACTAGATTCAATCTTGCCTACTACATGGTCAAAAGAATGGCAAGTGTGAGAAGCATGGACAAGATGGTACTCCCGTATGCAATGCTTCTAACCCGTCTTGCCAAATTCATCTTTGCATTAGATCCTTCCCCACAATCCCTTGATCATAACTTTTGCAATAAGGTCATGGTTCCACTAACCGAGGGTAGAACAACTAGGTTCATGGTAGAAGGCAAAAGGCCACATCCACCCACGGATTCCTCGGACGAAAGGGAGAGGCAAGAAGAAGGTGAAGGTGAAGGGAGTAGTAGCAACCCACTTGAGAATATTGATCTTGACCCTTTTGACTACATTAACCAATTGCCAAACATCCCCAATGAATCGCCCGAATGGCAACAAACCAAGGGAATCTTCAAATGCTTCGCCAATTTCTTGAGGAAGAAGAAGTGAAGATGGTTTGATAAAGGACGGGTGAAGAAGTGAAGAAAGGTAAAGTCCAAAAGCTTAAGTACTTGATGAACAATTTCGAAACAATGGTTTGTAAACAACTTTAACTATGCTTGTAGTATGTAGGTATTGCCGTATCTTGGCACTAAACATTCTAGCTTAGGTATTTGAAAATGAGATTTTACGACCTCTTGGTATGGTCGTCGTCACTCATTCTAGGAACTCGAGTGTTTCCCACTTTGTTACAAGTCTTATTAGTTATGTTCTTGCCCTTAGTCTACTTAGAAACAACTAAGAAATGCATTTTCTATAATATGCATAAGCTGCACTTTTTCTGCAAGCCTTCTGATCTACAGATTGGCGGATCCCAGATTTTCAACTGGCCGGATCCCTCCTATAAGGGAACCGTGGGATCCGTATGCAACTGATGTGAGAAACAGATTTAGCTTCATCAAAATAGTCCACTAGAACACTTCCAACTAGTCAAAACTCACCATTATTCCGCTCCGACACTCACACATAATCCATCACATTTGATAGCACTTAGGTTGATATGTCCTTCAATTTTAGCAAATTGATCTCAATCTCTTTTGACTCAATATTAGAGCCAAAAATAAGTTTGTTTTTATAGATTTTAGTGAATCCATTATAGGACATCATCTGACTTTTTAGGACTTAGTATCATCATTTCTCTCACAACATATTGAAAGGAAACCTTGACTAATAAATTGTTAGATTACCCAAGGTAAGTGTTCTTAGTCTAACCATCATTAAGTACCATTACTTGTTATGGTTGAGGATTTGAGATATCCAACAGCTATAAACTTCAAAGTTAAGTCAAAACCTCGAAGTCCATCACTTGAAACCTTACAAAGGCATGATGACTTCACTTAGAACCTGTCTGATAGCCGGATCCCTGGTCTATAACCAGGCGGATCCCTACTGAGAGGGATCCGCGGGATCCGTACATACAGAAAGAAAAACGATTAGCCTCCTTAATTCAAATTCAAGTTATCTTTTTCTCTAACCACCTTTAAGCATTCATTAATTACCTTCCTAGAGCTGATCAAAATCTCAAGAGCATGCCTAATCCTCTAAGTGGTCAAGGATTTAATTTCCTATTTCAAATTTTCCTTTATAACCAAACACACCTTAGGACTAAGTCACCACTCTTAATCACATCTCAAAAGAATCAGAAATTTGAAGCTCACATTAGCACCTTCATCACCATGACTAAGGCTCTTAGCAACAACTCCTCAAACATTGGATAATCCAAAAGAAAGGGTCAAATGATCATGAAATTTCATCCACCGAAACATCCCCTATTAGAGATAATGACTCTAGAATCCCACCTCACCAAACCCATCCAACAAAAGCTAAGAAAACCGCAAGGATTAGCATCAAATCCTTCCAACTAGAAAAGGGATCATCTAGCTCCAAACCTAACATGGATAGTTCTAGCAAGCCATCAAATCCTTCATTCGTTGAGAATGGACTACACTCATTGAATGAGCCTCTCCCGCATCCAAACATATATTCATTGTTTCATTCATCACCAAGAACCTCCCATTCACCAACCTTTTCATTGAATCGGGAACCACCTACAACACCAACTAGCCCATCATGGGAAACAAGGAACAACCTTGATCATATGGAAGAAGTTCCATTACCACCCTCATTTTTAGAACCTCTACCCACTTCTCAAAATGAAGACCCTCAAACACACATTGAGCCCCCTCAAAACATCCTTTTTCCTTCGGGGTCAAACCAAGACAATACTTGCCCAAATTGTCTAAAAACTCAAGGACTTGTTCAAGAAGTACGAAATGAGATACATTTCATGTTTAATCATCTTCTTGCAAAGTTATCAATTCAACAAGTCCACCCATCCCTAGACTTAAGCACATTGTCACTCTCTTTATCCCGAATTAAGATTAGTATTGGTAGTACTTATATGGCTAATGTTCATTCTCTTAGTTTTTAGAGATTTGGTTGTGTATCTCTAGTTTTATTGAATGAATACTTTTATGTCATGATTATTATATGTGTTGTGCTTGTATTATTGTACACTTATCTCATTGACATTTCTTCACTGCTGAAGAAACTGTGACAGATAACCGGATCCCTTCCTAATAACTAGACGGATCCCTCATTGAAGGGAACCGTGGGATCCGTGGTACAGAAGCACAAATTTCTACTAACTTGAGTTTCTTTTGCAGGAAATTATGCACTATACTCTTGTTTTTCTAACCTTTACTTTGTAGATTTTCAAAATAACACATGAAGTTTTTGACACTATAAAAGCTAGGGGGAGCTTTGTGTCAAACATTATTGCAAAATCATTTGCAACTTAATCCATTTTTGGATTACACTTCATGCTACCCCATTGCAACTTTGCAATATTCGAGGGGGAGCACATTTTCGTCACTTAGACGAACCATTTGCAAACTTAATTGCAAACACAAGTAGCTTATTTTACATTATGTCCTTGACGCCCTTTTTCAAAGGGGTGGACTCGTCAAGGGGGAGTTAAGTCAAGGGGGAGTCAAACACTTTTTGTTTCGACAAAAAGGGAGAGAAGAAAGTAAAAACTACAAATTCAAATGTTTACGAATTTTAGCTTTTCCTTAAAATAATTTTATGTTTTGTCATCAACAAAAAGGGGGAGATTGTTAATACAAATAAGCCGTAAAAACGTTTATTTATATTTTATGATCTTCTAATGTTTTGTCGATAACAAAAGTAAAATCATATTAACGAAACAAATAAAATACGTAAATGGTTTGAACTAATAGTTTTATAACACACTTACGTTTTCACATAAAACACTATAACAAGATTAAGTGATTTTATATTTTAGATACACATGTACAACAACTAGTGTTTACATATTGGCTTAACAAGTTTAAGTAACTCTATGAGTTAGATACATATGTACAACAACTAGTGGTTACATATTGGGTTAATACATACTTATATTAAGTACACTAAAATGGGTAAAAACATGTATATACTAAAATGGGTAAAAGTAAGTATATACTAAAAAGATAAAAACTAGCAAATGGTTTTTGACCCATAACCCATGGTTTTATATATACCACTTACACAAGTTCAATGTATCCTTAAGGTACATTGTATCTAGATTGAAAACCATGGATCAACCCATAACCCATGACCCATGACCCATAACCCAAAATACCCATGGGCAAAGAGGAGCGGACCACGGATCCCTGGCTTTGTGCTAGCCGGATCCCAAGTGGAAGGGATCCGTGGGATCCGGGGATACAGTAGTGAATTTCCTCTATAAATAGAGAGCCATTTCTTCCTTTCTATTCATCCCTTTACACACATACTTCCCCCAAGTATTCTAACCCTCTAACCTCAGATCCAAGAGATCTATGTAGCTTTTCTCTTTTGTTTTTGTGTGATCTTGTAGATTCCTATTAGAGGAAAGATCACCACATCTTGAAGACGTGCAAGCTCAAGTCCATGAGTTGCCATGCTTCGTCATCATCAAGACAACGAAGGTTCTCTTGTTGATAGTTCTTCCTTTCTCCATAGATGTTGGGTTGAAGGCATTAGTGAAGAATGCCGAAAGTGTCAAGATGAAAGCATTAGTGAAAGATGCTGATCATCCGCGTAAAAGCATTAGTGAAGAATGCTTAAGGTGTCAAGACGAAGGCATTAGTGAAGGATGCCAAGCGTTGTGTCAAAGGCATTAGTGAAGGATGCTGAAGAATCAAATCAAGTAGCATTTGAGAAGAATGCTTAGGTCGTATAATCGATGAGGTGCATCGTTATACATATAAGTGTTTATTTATTCACAAGGATGGTGATATCCTTGATGGTGTTGTAACAAGGAGTAGATCTCCTTGATAATAGGTGTTGTGTCGTGAAGGGTAGTAGTTCCTCCATAATGGAACTAGGTGCTTAGCCTAGTACCTAATAAAGGGTAGGCGACGTTATGATAGGATTAGTTCTCCTAAGGTGTGAAAGAACTCGGTGGTTAGCCTAGCACCGTATAAAGGGTAGGCGACGTTGTGTTAGGTGTGGTTCGCCTTGGTGTGAAAGAACTCGGTATTTAGCTTTGTACCGGAAAAAGGTTAAGCGACGTTGTGAAGGCTTCTCCGCCATAAGGAGTTGGTGTAGTGCTTACGAACTCTCGAGTAGGTGACTCGGGGAGTGGAGTAGGGCAAGGAAGGTGTCCTTGTAGCCAAACCACTATAAATACTTGTGTCGTGGTGATGTGCTTCTTACTCTTTATCTTTCATTACACGTTTATATATCTATCTATCAACGTCCAACATAAACAACCAAATAGATTGACATAAGTCGATCTAAATATTTAAAAGGAAGTTTTAAATTGGTAAAACTATTCAACCCCCCCTTCTAGTTTTCTACAAAGTGAATCAAATCACTCTACCTTGTGAGTTATGCAGTGGTCCCCATGACACTCGTGATTGCACAAGGCTCCCCGAACAAGCTTTTGCGGACTACGCCTCCATACGTACCGACGGAGCGGGAGAGAAGTGGTACACTTTCAAACCCGAACAAAACAACTTAGGAAACTCGTACAACCCCTCATGGAGAAATCACCCTAACCTTAAGTGGAACCAAAACTCAAGCACACCCCAAAACTCATCTAGTTCGCCCACTAGGTTCAATTCTTTTAATACCGGGAACCCCACTAATCTTGAGGCAATTGCATCTAGATTTTTGTCATCCCAAGAGACTCGATTGAATAAGCTTGAAGCCGATTTTAAGCAAAAACAAAGCGAGATGACAACCAAGCTTGATGCCCTCTGTCACACCCCCAAATTACCTGTTTTGCAGCGGAATGGAATTCCTGGGGATTGACTGTCATAGCATCACAATCACAGTTATATTGAACGACCTAAAGTGTCGTTTGGAAAATACATCGCTTGATTTAATAAAAACATTCAGAGTTACAAAGATAGGTCCCAAATGAAAGTTACTATGCACGGAAAATAAGTTTAGTACAAGTCAAACGATGTTTTTAAAAGAAAGTGCCATAATGTACAATGATGTAAGTCGACGCCGCGACTCAAAAGGTGGTTCCTTAACCATGCCATGATGATAATGCCTTAGATACCTGAGAATAAACATGCTAAAAAGGTCAACACAAAGGTTGAGTGAAATCCATAGGTTTAAGTAATTCGTTTGAACACAATAATCGTAGTGTGAGTTAAACGGTTTCACACTCATCGTTAAAAAAAACAAAATCGTATTTATTTCACTAAGTTCATGACACCAAAGCGTAAACATCGCACCAATAAAAATTGGTAATCATCGTTTCATCGCCGCCCTAATAGGTAAACTTGCCAATTTACCTTAATGATTCAAATATAGTGCGCTCGATTTCCCCTAACTGGGTCAATAAGAGCGGGAGTGTTAATTCCAATAGGCCTATTCACAATATTCGCGCTCACTCGCAAGTGACTAATGGTTCATGATGTAGGGACTTCGAACATGGCAAATACTTAGTGACAATAAAACATTCGGTTATAGCATACAGTTCAAAGCATTTGTGTTCAATTAAAAATGTAGCATGTATCTCCCCCAAGAGTTTGTAAAACAGTTAAAAGAGTAAAAGTGGGGCTATGAACTCACCTGGTACAACGAATATTATAATCAAAAGGAAACGTGCACGGGAAATGAGGCTCGGATACTACCCGCAACCTAATATGAATGATATGATTTAGGTCATGAAATATGTCGTGAATGCATTTTGTAAAAGTGTATCACCCGAATGTGTTTGTTTGTGAGTTTAGTTATAAAAATAACATCACTTGAATAAATACTGATTATACTCAAATATATACATGTGAACTTGTTGTGAAAATATATCGTAAAAACTGTATAACTGATTTTGTATAAATATATTTTGTAATAAATCGGACTCGACCAAAATATATACTGGAATACTACTTCATTTTTAAGGTCCGTTTCCCCTGAAACGTCCGGTTAGGCTCTCAAAACAACGTTTTAAATTCCTGACAGCTTTCGCCAAAAGCTGTGAATAGTGTTTTCAGCATTTTTCGACCAAAATTTCGGTAAGTCATAACTTACTCGTTTTAAATCCGTTTTTCGAGTTCTACCTATCCACTAGAAGGTATTTAAGTGTACTAACATATTTTGAAACTTAGGAGACTTGGTTAAAATTTTAAAGTCATGTTTTGGTTTGTTAAAAATTTGGACAGATTACAAAAGTTGTCGGAAAATTAGTTTTCGACCGCAAACTTGAAAGTCTCGTATCTCCTTCGTTATAAATCCGTTTTGACTCGTTCAAAAGGCTACGTTTACGATTAAAAATATATTTTCCAAATCTTTAATAAAACTTGTAAAAATAAATAACTTTTTCAAAAGTTGTAAATTTCGGCAGCGCTTCCGCGCCCATTTTGAATTAGCCATTTTTCCTAGTCTATTTAACCCCAAATCAACTCAACAAATCTAACCTACTCATCCACCAATTTTTCTATCAAAATATACTTCAAATGGTCATGACAAAAATGATGATCAAATATTTTTGGCCAAAAGTTCATATAAACCTTTATAAACATATATAAACTAATATATATCAATAATATCTAAAAATCATATCTAGCCTTGTATGTACTCTTTTCCAATTCCAATATTTTTATAAAACTTATTATATCATGATTTCATCATAAAAATTCACAAACATATTTATGGGTGATATTTTGTAATTTATGAGTTTAAATAATCATTTAAACTCAATAAATACATAAAAATGCATAATAAATACATAAAGTGCAAAATAAAAGTATAAAAATTATTTTTATACTCACTTGATATAAGGATGTTTTTAGAAGTATTTTGAACAATAGATCCCCAACGATGGCTCCAAATCAATTTGTAGCTTGTAAATAACCCGAAAATGATTATAAAACGCTTGAACTATCAAAACCGACTTTTCTTTCTTATTTTTTTCTTCCTTGCCGAAATATCACAGCCAAAGGGAGAGCTTTTGGTGAAAAATTTGCTAAATGAATGTATGTGTATGTATTTTTTTCTATTTATAGTTGTTAAAAGGGCAAAATAGTAATTGTACCACAAGGGTATTTTGGTAAATTCCATTTTGGACAAGATCCTTAAATTAGGGAAAATGGGGGGCTGAATTTCGGAATGGGGAGTGGGGGGATGATTGATTTGATTATTATTTTTTTTTTATATATTATATATATATATATATATATACATATATAATAATAATAAATAAATTAGATATTTATTTATTGAGTATTGAGTTAACTAAAAAAAATAATCTTAGCGGGACAAAATAAAGTTACAAAAATTATAAAAATATAATTTTCACAAGAATCGGGTGTTAAAATAATTATTGTTACGTAATTATTTAAATTACCGTAAACGTATATATTTAAAAATATATGTTATGAAACGAGTCTGAAACACTGGGTAAAATAATAATATTATTTTTATAATCTTATTATGAGTACAAAAATATATCGGAATAATTTTTGGAAGTGTCGGATCAAATGTTCAAATAATATTTACGCGATAGCGTTTATTTAATAAGAAAATTATACGTTTAATGAAAAATGCAAAACCATGCATGAATTAATATGATGACAATGATGTTAATGAAATGTAGACTAAACTTAGTCTATATGAAATATCCTTGATGATATGATCATGAATTCGCCGCTAAACCATTAAGGTTACGCGAATTTGGAACACGCAAACCTAGTTTACGATAAATGATGAAATAGTGAAACATGAATTGTTTTGAGAAATGACCTGAAATTGCGAGTTGTCACATTCGCCCATCCAAAAAGGAATTCAGTCCCTGAATTCAGTTCGTGTTAGTGTATCGAATTTTTGAGTTTATGATGAATATCGAGGAGAGAAGACATGGAGAAATGTCGTTACGGTTATCGATGATTGAGAGCGTATAAAACATCGTAGTAAAGAAAATATCGGATGAATCTCTCATAAGTAACACTTTGACTTTGAAATATGTGAAGATTTTGCTTGCACTAAGATTTAATATTAACTGCTCCCAACATAACATGACCCCTCCAGAATTAGACATAGTTAGCTAGGCTATGTATAATTAAGGAACGATGATGTGACGTTCGGTTTAGTTGTTATAACTCTCGATGCTTACAAGGATTTAAACCGTGTCGTTAAAATGGTCGATAAAGTAAAAAGAAGTAAAATTCTCGTAAGTAATAACAAATCGGAAAGAAAATAAAGTACGATAGATGAGAATATTTTACAACGAGTGTTTTAGCAAAAGTAGTACATCTTAGGTTATAAAAATTCGGATACAATGGAAAACATAAACTTAGTACGACATAGTACATAAGGAAAATTAAGACTGTTAGCTTCCAAACTTCTTCAGTCTTCCACGTTGTTGGGACCATGACGAGCTTCTCCTCCTCCTAACATATATGCATTCCCATGAGCATCTTCAACTGATTGACCTTGGTTTTGAGGACATTGATTTCTATAGTGTCCTTGCTCCCCACATCCGAAGCATGTGACTACGGCTTTACCTTTACAATCCCTGGCTAGATGTCCCGGTGTTTGGCATTTGTGGCACTTTGCAGGGCAAGGACCCGAGTGATGAAAATTACATCGATTACATAGTGGGTGTGTTCCAGCATACCCTCTACCTCTCATTGGTGCAGCGACATAAACCATTCCCGCTTCTTGCCTTCTATTTTGTTGTTGTTGATGGTTAGTGTTGCGGTTTTGGTTGTTGTTGTTATAACCTCCTTGGTCGTTTTCCCATTTTCTTTTGTTGTTGTTGATTTGGTTATCGTCGTTGTTGTTGTTGTTGTTTTGGTTATTGTGGTAGTTGGTGCGGTTGTTGGGGTTGTTGTTGTTTTGGTTGGTGTTGGTGTACTTACCTCTCTTCACTACCTGGGCCATGAGCTTTTGAGTCACCCTAATAGCTTCCTCGATTGTTTGTGGATCAAACGAAGTCACATCTCCTTGAATCACCTCGGGAAGTCCCCCAATGAAAGCCTCTAGCAACTTCTCATTATCAGAAACCATGGACGGGCATAATGCGGCCAATTCTTGGAATCTCCGAATGTAAGTGTCAATATCGTACCCAATAGTTACTAGTTCATAGAACTCGGTCTCCAACTTTTTGACTTCCGTACGAGGACAAAACTTCTTAGTCACCAAACCCTTAAATTGCTCCCAAGTAAGCTTGAAAGCATTCTCCATCCCAATCGGTTGAGCATAAGAATTCCACCACGATAATGCTCCATCGAGTAATGTGCTCGTAGCAAATTTAACCTTACTATCATCCGGACAGTTACAAAGCAAAAACACTGACTCCAATTTTTCAAACCATCGAACCATTGCAGTAGCTCCCTCAGTACCTCGAAACTTAGTGGGTTCACCACTTTTGAAATCCTTGTACGAACATCTCTTAACTCCGGATCCTCCGGCATTTCCAGTAGCAGCAGCTAGCCTAGCGGCTTCAGCAGCAGCCGCGGCCTCAGCAGCAGCAGCAGCCACTGTTTCCCTTTCGACTCTTAGAGCATTAGCAATGCTATCATTCACCAACTTTTGAATTGCTGCTTGGGTCATTTCAACTGTAGCTTTCTTCGGTGCCATATCTTCTTCAAAACAAGAGGAAATGTGAGACGTAGCAAAATCCCATGTTAAAAATATGCGCTCTAAAGAGAGGTGATAAGAAATGATAAGTTTGAGGTTTTCTTTCAAAATAATCGACGGTTTTCTAAGAAATGGGTTATGAGATGTCGTAAGTGTTTCAAATGTATGATGGTTTAGTGACTTAGAGTGAATAGCGTGTAACTCGACATGTTAGTGATGAAACAAAGGAGTGAGAGTGACTTCGCCCTACTTAAAGGTTTATCTCGGCATTCGACGTTATCGGTGATGAGTCAATTGATGTTGAAATTTTGATGGGGAATAACAAGGCATTCTCTACATTAGAGTATGAAGAAAGAATAATGGAATGGGCATTTAAAGGCATCCATGTGACAATCGATATGAAATGAAAGTAAATAACTCGAAAAATGTACGTAAAAACCGCATGTAAAGTGAACATGCACTTATGATGAAATGATGAGATGCTATGATGATGTAGTTATAGTCTAGGGTCAATGATGCAACCTAGTTCTCTATAACCGAAGCTCTGATGCCAATCTGTCACACCCCCAAATTACCTGTTTTGCAGCGGAATGGAATTCCTGGGGATTGACTGTCATAGCATCACAATCACAGTTATATTGAACGACCTAAAGTGTCGTTTGGAAAATACATCGCTTGATTTAATAAAAACATTCAGAGTTACAAAGATAGGTCCCAAATGAAAGTTACTATGCACGGAAAATAAGTTTAGTACAAGTCAAACGATGTTTTTAAAAGAAAGTGCCATAATGTACAATGATGTAAGTCGACGCCGCGACTCAAAAGGTGGTTCCTTAACCATGCCATGATGATAATGCCTTAGATACCTGAGAATAAACATGCTAAAAAGGTCAACACAAAGGTTGAGTGAAATCCATAGGTTTAAGTAATTCGTTTGAACACAATAATCGTAGTGTGAGTTAAACGGTTTCACACTCATCGTTAAAAAAAACAAAATCGTATTTATTTCACTAAGTTCATGACACCAAAGCGTAAACATCGCACCAATAAAAATTGGTAATCATCGTTTCATCGCCGCCCTAATAGGTAAACTTGCCAATTTACCTTAATGATTCAAATATAGTGCGCTCGATTTCCCCTAACTGGGTCAATAAGAGCGGGAGTGTTAATTCCAATAGGCCTATTCACAATATTCGCGCTCACTCGCAAGTGACTAATGGTTCATGATGTAGGGACTTCGAACATGGCAAATACTTAGTGACAATAAAACATTCGGTTATAGCATACAGTTCAAAGCATTTGTGTTCAATTAAAAATGTAGCATGTATCTCCCCCAAGAGTTTGTAAAACAGTTAAAAGAGTAAAAGTGGGGCTATGAACTCACCTGGTACAACGAATATTATAATCAAAGGGAAACGTGCACGGGAAATGAGGCTCGGATACTACCCGCAACCTAATATGAATGATATGATTTAGGTCATGAAATATGTCGTGAATGCATTTTGTAAAAGTGTATCACCCGAATGTGTTTGTTTGTGAGTTTAGTTATAAAAATAACATCACTTGAATAAATACTGATTATACTCAAATATATACATGTGAACTTGTTGTGAAAATATATCGTAAAAACTGTATAACTGATTTTGTATAAATATATTTTGTAATAAATCGGACTCGACCAAAATATATACTGGAATACTACTTCATTTTTAAGGTCCGTTTCCCCTGAAACGTCCGGTTAGGCTCTCAAAACAACGTTTTAAATTCCTGACAGCTTTCGCCAAAAGCTGTGAATAGTGTTTTCAGCATTTTTCGACCAAAATTTCGGTAAGTCATAACTTACTCGTTTTAAATCCGTTTTTCGAGTTCTACCTATCCACTAGAAGGTATTTAAGTGTACTAACATATTTTGAAACTTAGGAGACTTGGTTAAAATTTTAAAGTCATGTTTTGGTTTGTTAAAAATTTGGACAGATTACAAAAGTTGTCGGAAAATTAGTTTTCGACCGCAAACTTGAAAGTCTCGTATCTCCTTCGTTATAAATCCGTTTTGACTCGTTCAAAAGGCTACGTTTACGATTAAAAATATATTTTCCAAATCTTTAATAAAACTTGTAAAAATAAATAACTTTTTCAAAAGTTGTAAATTTCGGCAGCGCTTCCGCGCCCATTTTGAATTAGCCATTTTTCCTAGTCTATTTAACCCCAAATCAACTCAACAAATCTAACCTACTCATCCACCAATTTTTCTATCAAAATATACTTCAAATGGTCATGACAAAAATGATGATCAAATATTTTTGGCCAAAAGTTCATATAAACCTTTATAAACATATATAAACTAATATATATCAATAATATCTAAAAATCATATCTAGCCTTGTATGTACTCTTTTCCAATTCCAATATTTTTATAAAACTTATTATATCATGATTTCATCATAAAAATTCACAAACATATTTATGGGTGATATTTTGTAATTTATGAGTTTAAATAATCATTTAAACTCAATAAATACATAAAAATGCATAATAAATACATAAAGTGCAAAATAAAAGTATAAAAATTATTTTTATACTCACTTGATATAAGGATGTTTTTAGAAGTATTTTGAACAATAGATCCCCAACGATGGCTCCAAATCAATTTGTAGCTTGTAAATAACCCGAAAATGATTATAAAACGCTTGAACTATCAAAACCGACTTTTCTTTCTTATTTTTTTCTTCCTTGCCGAAATATCACAGCCAAAGGGAGAGCTTTTGGTGAAAAATTTGCTAAATGAATGTATGTGTATGTATTTTTTTCTATTTATAGTTGTTAAAAGGGCAAAATAGTAATTGTACCACAAGGGTATTTTGGTAAATTCCATTTTGGACAAGATCCTTAAATTAGGGAAAATGGGGGGCTGAATTTCGGAATGGGGAGTGGGGGGATGATTGATTTGATTATTATTTTTTTTTTTATATATTATATATATATATATATATATACATATATAATAATAATAAATAAATTAGATATTTATTTATTGAGTATTGAGTTAACTAAAAAAAATAATCTTAGCGGGACAAAATAAAGTTACAAAAATTATAAAAATATAATTTTCACAAGAATCGGGTGTTAAAATAATTATTGTTACGTAATTATTTAAATTACCGTAAACGTATATATTTAAAAATATATGTTATGAAACGAGTCTGAAACACTGGGTAAAATAATAATATTATTTTTATAATCTTATTATGAGTACAAAAATATATCGGAATAATTTTTGGAAGTGTCGGATCAAATGTTCAAATAATGTTTACGCGATAGCGTTTATTTAATAAGAAAATTATACGTTTAATGAAAAATGCAAAACCATGCATGAATTAATATGATGACAATGATGTTAATGAAATGTAGACTAAACTTAGTCTATATGAAATATCCTTGATGATATGATCATGAATTCGCCGCTAAACCATTAAGGTTACGCGAATTTGGAACACGCAAACCTAGTTTACGATAAATGATGAAATAGTGAAACATGAATTGTTTTGAGAAATGACCTGAAATTGCGAGTTGTCACACCCTCTTAAAAGCCTTCAATGAACGGGAAGTTGGAGCACTCCCAAGTGATACCATAAAGAACCCAAAAGTGAATTCGATTGCGTCGACTTCATGTTCTAGTTCACCATGGGAGAGTGCACATCCATGCCCCTCGCACCCGACGATTCACTCGGTAAATGCTATCAAAAAGGGTTCCAAGCCATCCAAGAGGTACCAAGGCCCGACACCTTTGGTAGAGCCTACTCTTGAGAAACCCGTCAGCCAAGAATCCAAACCTAGTTTAGAGGAGGAGTACAAGGAACTCCATCAAGAAAAACCGATTCTTGAAGTCTTAGCTCATGCACCTTATTATAATGCTTTAAAAGAAAAATATGAGTTAGAACTTAGGCTTGGAAAACATGGGTCCGCTTTTGTGCGAAACAACTTACCTAAGAAGTTAGACGATCCCGGGCTATTTACTCTTCCGTGTAGGCTTGGAACTTCCAAACCACTCGACGCTCTAGCCGATTTAGGATCATGCATCAATCTTGTTCCGTTGTCCCTCCATAGAAGCCTTAACTTAGGTAAAATAGAACCAACGGAAACCATCTTAGTTCTAGCGGACGGTAGTGTGGCACGTCCGGTAGGAATAATAAAGGACATGGTAGTACACGTAGGAGAGTTGACTCTTTTGGCCGACTTTCATGTGCTAGACATGAATAAGGACCCGACATGCCCATTACTAGTCGGAAGAGGATTTTTAGCTACCGCTAGTGCCATCATCGATTGTAAGATGTCCAAAATAGTGGTGGGAGAGGGGAGTGCTAGATCCATTTACGATATCAAAAAGCATACATACTACAAGGATGAGGAAATCCCACAAGAGATTAGGTTGGATAGAGAGCCTTCTAGATATGGACCTTGGATTGATAAGAACATCATAGGCCCCCAAAGACCTTTTTACCTAGATAAAGCCTTCGCTAGTAAAGCAACTTTCCAAGAAAAAGAAATGGCTAGGGACATGGAAGTGAACCCGTTCGAGGACGCCTTAGTATTTAGGAAGATGACCGAGTTCCTAGGAAGCTTGCCCGTTAACCTTGTCATGAATAAGTGGAAATTTGAGAAATCTGAACACAAGTGGGATTGGGATAGACCGCCTAGTGATGGCAATGGAGAGTGGCACATTAGGATACAAATCTATGATCCCGATGGGGAGAAGTTTGAAAAGACATATTTAACCGAACGTACTACTAGGAACTTGAATGATAAGTTTGATCCTTACGACATTGTTGAGGATAGACTTACTTATATCGGTACGTAGGAGCACGACTATGAGTCTAGCTACAAGACTCTTAAATAAAGAAAAGCGCTTCGTGGGAGGCAACCCATGCTTAATTATTTGCTTGTTAGTGTCATATATCTTTTATTAATTGTTTATCCTCATGTTTAAATTTGTAAAAATGCTTTATTTTGTTTTTAACCTCGTCTTAATTGCATATAAAGGTATTTTACATAAGGGATAAGTGTAGGGAGGATTACACACGTTTTCAAAAGAAACGTAAACATGAGAATAACAATTAACTAAAAGATATTTATGTTTGTTTGTTCGAGTCAAATGCTTGTATCGAGTCATAATGGATGTTTTTGCAGAAATTATTCCAGATTCTAAAGATGTAAATTTTTCAGAATTTTTTCCAGAAAATTGCAGACCAGTTTTTGTCAGGATAACCTGACGGCGTCAGGATTGCAACCTGACGGCGTCAGGAAGGAGTAAAAACATCAGATTACTTTTTTCTCGTTTTCTGAGCTACTTGTAAATTTTTGGAATTTTCCAGGTCTTAATTTTCTTAGAAATTCTGTAAACATCCATTCCACAAGCATTATATCCTAGTTTAAATCGAGTCTTATATATATTATTACCGCCGATTTTACGCGAAGGTTTCGCTTGTTTTCTTCAAGTGTGCAGGTTTAGTTTGTCAAGAAGAAGTTACATAAGATTGGAAGGAGCTTTTCACGCAATAATTCTTCTTGAAAAGGATTTAACCACCACTTTACACGGATCCTACCGAGCTAATCAGGGGAGTATTAGTTTCTTTTGTTTTTAATTACCTTCCATTATCATAACTTTGATACTTTCGGGGAACATTGGGGACAATGTTCAGTTTAAGTGTAGGGAGGGAAAATAAAACGGGAACTTTGAAACTATGCTTATCCTTGATTATTTGCTTTGTCCAATTGCATTTGCGTAATAAACCATGAGAAAATGTCGGTTAGGGTAATTTTGGCACCAAATTTAAAATTTTTCATGACATATAGGAGTGGGCCATTAGTCTTAACAAAAACGTCTCATGGATAGGAAGTTGCATGACTAGCACAAAACCCTTTACCACTTAAATTCCACCCAAAATGTGAGGATCGCCCTTAGATTAGTAGGAATTAAAGCATTCATCTTTAATGCTTAGAGTGTGAACCGGTAGTATAATAGATTCTAGAACTTGTTTTGTGATGCATTCCGAGATCGCAAGTGAGGCTACACTTGTGTAGTTAGGAATAACTAAATGATAAGAGGCATTAGGATAACCCTTGTTTGATACCCGTAATATAATTACTTCTTCCACATCGGTTGAGTAATTCCCCCACACCTTTGCGTTGTACTCATCTTTAGTACACGATACCCCTAGTTAACCCCTCAGAGCCTATCCTTTTCGCGGTTCTCGTGATGTTTCGGTTTTTTCGGAATATCAATGAAGAGCATTGTTTACACCCCACCCCCAAATATACACCCAAATCGCCTTAGCCTACCCCTTATGCACTCACTTTTAGTGCAAATGTTTGTTATCACCCTAAACCCTTAGTTCAATTATCTAGTTGCTTGCATAAGTTGCTAAGTTGAGTCATATCCTTTGTATACAGTTTTGGGACGATTGGGATTCATGGGAAAAGTTAAAGTTTATGAAATGACGGGAAGGGAACGTTAAATTCAAATTCCCTTTGTTTGCGTAATAATGTACCCCAAGTGTTTTGATCTTTTCAATTCGGGTCAAATTAGTGTTAGAGTAATAAAAACTCAAGTGTAGGGATGTGCCTATAAATCCCTATCATTTTGATGTTACCGTAGAGGATGGTAGAGTAAAAGTGTATGATTAAAAAAAAAAAAAAAAACAACATACGGGCTACCATCCTACATCTATCATTTAAATTTATGTTTGTTTATTTCCGTTACCTAGAGTTTTAGAGTGTCGAGTCTTGGCTTAGCAACGCCATTCTTCGTATGCATTTAACATAGAGATTTTTGACTTGCCACCACTAAATAGCCTATCCCACCAAACCTTTGTTTCCCTACCGTAAGCCTAACATTACAACCCTTTAAAAGATCTCTTTGATAGTCTTTCCTAGGTGGTTACGCCAAAGCGATGGAGGGTTGATCTATTCTCAAGCCTATGGTAATCTATGTACTAGGACCGGTTAATGAGTGTTTATCTTCCATTTCCTATTTGTTATATTTCATATATACACCCGAGAGAGATGTGAGTACCCAAACACCCCATGTGAGGTGCTAGTATGTAATTTCCGTGCTTGTTATGACTTTTGCGGGGCTTATATGTGTTGTGGACCGTTTTGAATTAATGCTTCACGACCCCTAACTTATAAATTAATTGGCTAAAAGCACATTTGCTTGAGGACAAGCAAATAACAAGTGTAGGGATATTTGATAAGGTTTTAAAAGGTACCATTTTGAGGGGTCGTTTTAGCCCTTATTTGATCACTTTTGTATCCGTTATTGCTTAATTTCGTTCCTTTTCACTTTTTAGGTCTCTTGAAGGCAAAATGCTGGAATGGCACTTATTTGGACGAAAAGGCGCGAATATACGAAGAAAATGGCCAAAGTCAAGAATCGAGCCACTCAGACTGCTGGAACTGAAGGGGACGGCGTCAGGTGTTAACTGCGACGCCGTCGCATCACTTTTTTGACGCCTCAGTAGCCAAATTGCTCATTTACAAGTGACGGCGTCGGGCTTTAAAAGAGTAGACCGTCGCAACTCAGACGGCCTAGATGTGATCCAGACGGCGTCAGAAGCTGAAGAGGACGGCGTCACGGATATAAGGTGACGCCGTCGCAAGGTTAACATGGCCAAGACGAAACCCTAATGACGGCGACACGACGGCGTCACGAAACATAAGGTGACGCCGTCGCATATGTAATCTTATATATAGAATCCGAATTTTTCAGTTTTAGAGAGAGTCTTTTGGAGTGAAAACCTAAAACCGAACCTAAGGTGTCTTGTACAGTATTTTAGGGTTTTAAACCCTATCTTACATCAAGATAAGTATTTACTTCATTAATTCAATTATGTCTTTGATTATTTGTGTGTATGCTTGCATGTTCTCCATGTCCGGCTAATTTATTTGTGTGTTTGCTTAGGAAGTATGAAACTTAATTATTGAATATTGATCGGTTGTTTCTTATCTTAGTTGATTAATGATCTAGTAATGCGATAGGTCATTCGTTGTGTACTTAATGCTTGATTCATCTTTGTGAACCTTAGAATATGATTACCTGAGTAGTTGTAGGCTAAATTATCCAAAGAGTGCCTTAGAATAAGAGTTTATCATCCCTAGTGGGTTTTGTAGACGAGACCCTTTGGTAAGTTCAAAGAGTTAGGGAGAAACGCATACCCTACAACTTTAGACACACAACGCAACTAAGAATAAGGACGTGACAACTCAACCATCAATAGGAGATAATTAAGGAGTAGTATAACCTAAGTAAACACATCTTTAAACTATCATACGAGCACACATTAATTAGACATAGACTCCCACAACCTTAGTTTAGATAATTAGATAATAGTAGAGTAATCGGTAGAAATACCAACCCCCCAAATCCAATACCCGAGATTCCTACCTTTCCATTTCATAAAATATAAAAAAATACAAAAATAATCTTCCTCAACCCCAACCTTAGCGTAGTAACTTCTCACTAGCATTCCTATTCCCCTAGAGAACGATATCAATACCCGTGGCTTACCCTAATTACTACACTACAACGATTAGGTTCACTGCCTAGGGTGTTATAAAACTTGCTCGAAGAAAAGGAAGTTCCTTTGACCCCGAACGACGCGTGTAGCGTTATCAAAACTTTAACTAGTCAACTTCAAAATACCATGCGTGTTGCATCCTTAAGGCTGCCCCCAATAAGGAGGGTCAATCCCTCTCATTTTATCTGCCACGTCACCTTTCTCTCTCCAGCGACTTTTAGGCGATTGGGTGCCCCAGTAAGGGCGACCATGATCAATTAATTTTTTTATTTATTTTTAAACATTTTTAACACAAACTAAAATTTCATTAATAATTAAAACGTTACATAATAATTCTAATAAAATAAAAACATTACGAAACTTATTAAAACATTACAACGCTTATTAAAAACTAATAATCTAGGTTGTGGCGTGCCTTGATCGAATCTTTGATTTCCTGCATTTTTTGTCGTTGTAGTGCGGGCAAAAATGGGTCGATTGGTATGCAATAGAATATGATGTCTTTTTCATATTTCTTTTCTAGCTCAAATTCAAGTTTTTGTTGTTCTAGTGCCAATCTTTTGTCATCCATTTTGGCTTTCTTTTGCTCCAGCTCCAACTCCTTTTGCCTTTGCTCCAGCTCTTTCTTCTTCAAGTCATAATATCCGTCTGCAAGCTCCTTCTTATTTCCCAATGCCATGGACTTAATGCTTTTCCATTTCTCGGCTACACCTTCCATATAGCTAGATTTGGAACTCTCCGACGATTTCTTATTATTTTTCTTAGCGGCATCACGACCAGTTGGTCGCTCAGGCACATCCGAGTCGGTTTCAGAAGTCCTTGTTTTTTTGACCCGCATCTTGGCTTAAAAAAGTCGGCATCTCATTATCCTTCCAAACCTCATGGTCCTTCAAAATTTCCCAACAATGCTCCAATACAAACGCATGATTATACACTATTTGGTATTCTTCACACGCTCGTTTGTAAATAGTGAGGTCATTCTCACCACTTCCATAATTCCTATAAGCATTTTCGTAAATGGCAAAAAACTGACCAACTCTAGGACGAATCCTATTTTTCTACTTGGTAATAATCGAGTTGTACGTTCTGTCTGCACCAACCTATTTTTCGAAGTAAGTAATCACTTTCTGCCAAAATCCCTTAGCATTTTGGTTGTTTCCCGTTATGCTATTCTCGGATGTATCACACCAAGCATTGCACAACGCGATCTCTTCTTCGCGTGTCTAAAGCGACGAATCATTCTTGGTTTCTTTCTCAACAATCTTCTTCTTAGCCTTTGTAGCTCGTTTCTTAGGTTTGACCGGTGACGTCTCTTCCGAAATAGTGTTGTCGTCATCATCATTTGTAACCGAATCGTGATACGATCCATGAGCTGAACCTTGACCCGAACCGTGATACTCTTGAGTCAGATAACCCAAACCAGTTCCCACATAAAAATCTGGATTGTTGTATAATAGTTCTTCAAAATCATAAGCATCAAGATTCATACGGTTAACCGGAGAATAATGTTGATAATTTGAATAGGAAGACGTTGATGAATCCATTGTTGGATGATACACCGATTCGGGTGAGCCATAGATAGATGGTTGGCTTTGACGGGATTGGCTTTGTTGTTATTGTTGGTTGTTTTGATACGGTGGAACAAAATGGACGATTCATAGGACGTTTTATAAAAAAATGGATTGTTAGTTTGTTGTTGTGGAGGTTGTTGCGATTGATAATCCAAAGTAGCGGGTCAGAAATTGACTGTTGGTGAGACACCGATTAACCAGAAATTTGGATCCGGTGTTAATTGCGGGATGTTTTGTGCCAATCGGGATTTTCGGCCTTTTGGTTGTGGTGTTTTCTTAAACATTTTAAATAGAGAGGATTGTGAGATTTGTGGATTAAATGTGTAAATATGTTGTGTATTTAGAGGGGAAGGTATGGTGATATACCATAACCTCTTTATCTCTGCCACCTCAGCGCCACATCAGCATCCCACTTCTTCACAACTAACCACAACAACCCCCCACTCATAACAAACCTCAACCTCTTCATTTGGGGCCCACCACTACCACTTTATTTTTTTTATTCAATTTTCCAAATAAACTAAGTTCATTTCATTCAAAATAAAAATACAATACATAACACAATAATAATAATAATAAACACGATACCGAAAAGAAAACGCCACGAGTAAAAAAAATACAACACATACTAATGGATCGGATCTTCGACATCCCACTTCGGGCAATTTTTCAAAATCTCCCAAACATGAACATACTTGAACTCCTTTCCACCAAATTGTTGCTGAAAGTTTAGTTTCGCATTTTCGAGATGAGTGTGGTCATTTTGACCACCTCGTCCATTTACCCGTGATTGAATTTTTTGTACGATGGTCATCGGTAGTCTGATCATTGAACATCTCCATAACGTAGTTCCAAAAAATATTTTCGGAACGGTTATTTTCCATATCTAGAGCTTGCGAAATTTCTATCCAAACTTGCGCAAGCAACATTTCTTCAGACTTGTTCCACTTCTGATTTTGAGACATTGTGTTTATTTTTGAATTGATGTAGATGTGAAAAAACGGTGGTTATAATTTGTTATTTAAAGGGGTGGTTTTCAAATTCAAATTCAAATTTAAAATTCAAATTCAAATTCAAATTTAAAATTCAAATTCAAAAATCAGATTCAAAATTCAAATTCAAATTTAAAATTCAAATTCAAAACGGTAAATTTTTTGAGCGGGGTAATTCAAATTCAAATAGGAGCGGGGTAATTCAAATTCAAATAGGAGCGGGGTACTTTAAAATTCAAATTCAAATTTTAAATTCAAATGGTATAGTTTTGAGCGGGATTATATGAGCCTATATATACAACCCTACCAGTCACAAGTTATACACACAACTCACACAATTCACACACAAAAATGTCTCGCAAAGATTTTTCTCAGCATTTCCCAAGTCCAGAAAAGCTTCCGGAAACAAGCTTTTCAACTTCACCACAGTTTCCTCCAACTAGCTTTTCAACATCACCACAGTTTCCTCCAACTAGCTTTCCACCTGAACTTGAAGTTTACTCAACACCACCTGAAAATGTCTTTCCGGTGGGTCTTGAAAACATCCCAATTGTTCCAACTCCACCTGTGAACAGTCCACAGGTGGATCTTCAAAACAACCCCCACGGGTTAAGTGAGGCTTTCCTTCGTCAACTAGAACAAGATATTGAAAACATTAGGGAGATTATGGAAGAGCAGGCACGTGAGTAAGCTGCTCGTCGAGAGCAAGAAGCAAGGGAAGCTTAGTATCTTCAAGACAACTACTTCGACATAATGGAGACTCGGCTCTTTAATGGCGAGTTTAATTCCCCTTCAAGTTCTGAGGGTTGGGTCTCAGATGATTCGTTTTTTTTTAAGTTTTAGTAGTTTTATTTCCATCAGTATGCCTTGTAGTTTTTTATGTTTAAGCGTATTATGTATTTCATGTTTTCAGTTAATTGTTCAAGTTTCAATTTAAGGTTTTCATCATTATGCGTTTATGTTTGCATTTTTTTTCTTCCACGAACCTTTCAATCTATTCAAAAAAACACTTCACCTTATAAAAACTCAACTTAAAAATAAGTTTATAAAAAGAAAAGAGAGAAAAAAAAATAAATTGCGAGTCTTCAACCTCGTCGTGCAGACTGTAACACCCCCAATTTCGTGATACGCAGCGGAATTCAAGCTGGGTGTTACTTCATGGCACAACAGTTATATCAATAGAAAATGAACCCTAATTGAGTCGTTTTAAAAGATTTAACATTCGATTTATATAAATATCAGAGTTACAAAATGAGGTCCCAGTGGTTTTACAGTTTATTAAATAAGTTTTCGAATGATAATATAGCCTTCTTGAGTATCC
Organism: Chrysanthemum seticuspe; assembly: GCA_019973895.1. Lineage (NCBI taxonomy): Eukaryota > Viridiplantae > Streptophyta > Magnoliopsida > Asterales > Asteraceae > Chrysanthemum > Chrysanthemum seticuspe. The sequence continues at coordinate 302,813,477 of BPTQ01000008.1, forward strand.
GTGCCCTTCCATTCCATCCTCGTAAATTATGAACCTGAGATAAACATGCTAAAAAGTGTCAACACAAAGGTTGGTGAGTTCATAGAGTTTATAGATAAAACAGTTGAGTTCAATAGTTTCGAGTTTGAGCGATTATTGTAATAAATACAAATATCGATGAAATAAGTAGTGGGCTATGTTGTTATACACCCATAGTCGTTTGTTTGCCCTAACTGGGTCAAAAGTTGAGTGAATCCATATAGTTTGTATGCTAATAAGTTGAACACAAGTTTCAAGGTTGGGTCATGTTGTTGTATTGCAGCATTAGTATCATTGCAGTACCGTATTATTGCTCTAAGCCTCATGATACGCAAACCTTAAAAGTACGACATCATAGTAATGAACTAATGATGTAAGTTACTGACATCATAGAGATGATGTAAGTAACAAGGCCCTCGGGTAGGAGTTTGGAAACTTCCTATGGGGTTCTCAAATAAAGTGCATTTGGCTAATTATCAAGCAACACAAGTGGGGCGTCAACTGCCAATAGATCTATTCACTATATTCTCGTTCACTCGCAAGTGATTAATGACTCATGATAGCGGGAATTTTAGTGGCAATAGTGTATAACTTAGGCAATAACAATCATGATCGCATGTAGATTGTACTTGTGTTCAGGTTTGTAGCAAAACGTATAAAGTATGATTATGAACTCATAGTAGTATGTAAAAGCTTTAGTGTACTTGTGAAAGTAAAAATGAGTAGTTAAGCATGTATCTCCCCCAAAACAGTTTAAAAGCACGTAAAGGTAGGGGCCATGAACTCACGGTAACATGTAAAAGTTTTTAGAGTACTTATAAAAGTGAAAGCATGCAGTTGAGCATGTATCTCCCCCAAAGAGTTTATAAAACAATTCAACGAGTAAAAGTGGGGCTACGAACTCACAGTAATATGTAAAAGTTATAGAGTACGTTTGAAAGTAAAATCAAGTTGTTGAGCATGTATCTCCCCCAAAAGAGTTTGAAAAACAAGTAAAAAGTGAGACTATTAACTCACAGTAATATGTAAAATTTTTGAGTACTTGTGAAAGTAAAAATAGGTAATTGAGCATGTATCTCCCCCAAAAATAGTATAAAACAATTGAAAATGGGGCTATAAAACTCACCTCGGTGTTACCGTAGTCTGGATGGAAAATAAATTAAGTAATGTGAATAAACTGCTCCGACTCGAGACCTGAGTTGGTATGTCATGTGTTTAGTATTGGAATTCAAGTTTATGCGATGATAATGCTTTATCGATGGTTGGGTAAACATGAAGTCTTTTAAAAAATTAGTAATATTTATCATACTTATTTTTATGGCTTGGTTGATTGTTTATAAGTTTTATCGAAACCCAAATTGTTAAATATGATATGTTTCCAAAAATGTCATATTTTACAATTTTAAAATATTTACGGTTTTTACCCTTGCACTTACAAAAATGACACTTTATACCCTCAACTATGGGTTATTGACAAAATCAGCCCTTGTATTATTAACTTTGAAGAAATTACATTTTTAGCCCAAGAAAATTTTATCTTTCAAAAATTACAACTTCTACCCTTGCAGTTTTCTAAGAAAAATTTACTTGTTTTAGGCCTAAGTTGACAAAAGTAAAGGTAAATATAAGCGAGGCCTTGAGAGGTTTTTACTACGATCTTGATCCCTTCAAGATTTTGCCGGTTGGTCTTTCTAACTGTTCAAACTAGAAGTCCTAAGCTCTTACGGTTTGGTCGCAATAATTTCCCAAAGTAGGGGGTTAGGTGCCTTATTTAACAAGTATTGGTTTTGGCGACAACAAGCCCAAATGAGGACAAATTTTACACGAGGCAAGCCAATATTTTTATGACACAGTTGATCCTTTGAACACTTCGCTGTAAGCTCTTCAAGATGGTGTAGGTCTCATATTTTAGTTATCTTTGGTTAGGGAGAAACAAGCCCGTGAACATGGTCACTTGGCCACGTCGCGGTTTAAGAAAAATTCATTTTTGACCCATTAACTTTTACGGTGTAACCTAGGGATATCGTAATAGCTAATTAACTCATTTTAAACCATTCTCTAACATCCTATAGCTCATAAGACTCAGATTTTGAAAAATACACGCAAGAGTTATTTATAAAAATCTTTACGAGTTACCTTCTTTTTGATGGATTATAAAAGAGACCATAAGGGTTTTTAAAGACGTTCTTGGGGTTTTAAAATCCTTGCAGCGAGCTCTTTAAAAAGGTGTAACTCTCATATTTTACAATCCTTTAATTAGCGAGATATTAATTATTGAAAACGCCAAATTTGGCTAGTTTTCGATAAATTGAATATCTCAATTTCAAACTTTAAAACTTTATAACTTTTGCATGCAACCTTGTGACATGTTTTTTTTTTTAACTCATTTCCAATGTTTCTAGGGTAGTCCAAGATCAAATTTATTAAAAATCACAAATTTTCCCAAATACCTGATGTATATGGGCACTTGGTTTTTAGGACATGTGACCCTAAAGTAGGGCAGTTTTTAGGCATGACGCTATGACTTTTCAACCAGGTTAGGGGGCGTTTTGTAGTATCCTAGGAGCTTGTTGAAAGGGCTTAATGGCTGGGCTTAAGGGCTGCGGATTCTAGCTTAAAAGTTAGGCTTAGGAGAGGTGCTTGGCTTGATTTTATAAAATATATATAACAGCTGTTAAGATTTTGATTAAAATTAGCGTTCGTTTTGCGTTTTCAGGTCCCGTGCACCTGAGTTTTTGAAGAAAAAATCGTTCCAGACAACTTTCGTGTTCTAACTTTTTAATGAAACGGACCAAAAAGGCCTCGAATTGTGTGCCCGATCTGTCTGTCCACAAAAAGTTTTGGACTGGTTTTTGTAAACTTTGTTAAACCGTATCTTTTGACTCGTGTACTCGTTTTAGGTGATTTAAATTGATACGTTTTCCTTATAAAATCCTTTTTAACAATATGTAATTGATATTAAAAATGTTAACGAAATTGAATGAGTTTAGTAGACTTACAAACTGCTACTTGATCCGACCAAAACTGAGACCAAATGGACTTCTTAAGTGGAACCAAGCTCTTCCTATCCTCCAAAGCTTTAAACTATCCTTCCTTTGTTGCTACTAAGACTTCAAGATCAGTGAGTGAATGAGTGTGTGATGGGTTGGTGGTTTTCGAATGAGGTGTGAAGAAAATGAAGGATATGTGGTCGATATATATAAAGTAAAAGAGTTATGGTTACTTAAACCTTCTAGTCATCATGCTTAGGGAATGTGAGACAAGGTGAGGTGTTCATAAATGTTTGAGAGGTGATAAGTGATGAAGGTGAGGGTGGCGTGATGTGGTAAAAAGAGAACCATAGGTTTTTGTCTACAAGTTTTGACCTTGGTTGAAACTTATGGGAACATGGTGATGTGGGGTGATTTAGAGCTAGGAATTAACCTTATGGCTTAAAATTTACCAAGTATCTAGTTAAAAGTAGTTTAGTTTAGGTTAGTCTAATTTAAGTAAATGTCATGTTTAACATATATGCATAAAATGCTTGTACCACAAGCATTGGAGAGTTGTATCTTAGACTTGTAAATTATTAGAAAATCAAATTTAAAGGCTTGTGCATTATAGGGTTGTACCTTGTGCTTAAAAATAGGTACATTGAGGTTATAATCTAATTTATATAAGTATAAAATTCTTATTCATTAAAGACTTGTACATAAGCTTGAAGGACTTGTACTCTAGGTATAAAATGTTGTACTTTAGTATTTATGATTTAGTTTCGTAAAATCGTAGTTATAATAAATTACGTTTTCACGAAAACACCAATAAATGGCTAACGTTTAGTTTAAACATTTATAAAACATTCGTTAAGGAAATAACGTAAAGTGGAAAATAAAAAGTGAAAACTTTTATACTTGATATGTTGGATCGATATACTCTGACCAAACTAACTATGTAGCTTGTAAGGGCTTAGCAACCTCGGATAAATCCTAAGTCACTAACAATGAAACACTGATATAACTTTACTAAGTATGCGGAAACTACTTCAATAAAGCTAAGAAGAATAACTTTAACTTCAACGATTTTATTAATACTTTGAACCTGCTTGATACACAGATTCACTAACAATCCCTAACAGCTCTAATATCGAACTTGATAAACTCTAATATTCTCTAAAGTCGTATTCTAAGAACGTATCTCTAATGCCAATCTAGGGGTCCTTTTATAGGCATAAGGATAACCCTAGTCGGTTTAGAACTCTAATCCTTGTACGACAAGTAATCTAAACTAAGAATATTCTAGAATAGCAAAGCTTTCCATAAACGATATAACAGTTCTTTAAGCTTTGCAGTACTTTGATGTTGAGTAGTACTTTGACTTTCTTCTTTAGCAATACTTTGACTTTCTTTAGCACTTTGACTTCAGTACTTTGTCTTTTATATCCCAACAATCCCCCCCTAACTTGAATTCTACTTGCTTGATTTCAAGTTCCTTTGTATTTGTATCTTTAACAACTTTGTCTTCAAGGAAAGATTGTGTCTTTATCTTCAGATTTATTTTGTACTTTCTGTGCTTGTATCATCATCATCAAAGTAGTCTTTATAAGCAATCCTTTTTAGCAACTATCAGCAATCTTCATCTTTTCAGCTACTCAACAACATATGGCAAATTGTACATCAGATCATAAAGTATCAGTCTATTCTCATCACTTCCAGGTGTGTAAACTCTTGTGAGAGGTGAATCATTGAAAATTTAATGGATTTTGATGTCTCTTTACCAAAGCCATTAACTCTGGAGTATCCAATGTTTAGGTGTGTAAAACCATGGTACATTGATAACCATATGATTTTTAGCAAATCATCAGCTATCAACGGATTTGTTTTGTCTTTACCAAAAGCTGTACCCTTTTGGACTAGTTAGTTCTTGCAACCATGGTGAACTAATTACCATATAAATGGTTTTTCCACAGCCTTTACCACAAGCCATTTTTCTTATGGGCTAGCCAACTCTTCACTATATCAGATATGGTGAGTTGATTACCATACAACTTAATGGCAAGTTGTCAACCATCAACGGATTTGAGATATCTTTACCAGAGCCGTTTGCTCATGGATTAGCCAGTCCTTTTGTTAAACATGGTGGACTGATAACCTTTTGTTGTATTAGTGCAAAGCACTTTTACCAATTAAAACCATCTCAAAAACCATTGGTTGCTGTTAACTTTTGTTTCAAAATATTTTTAACTTAACAAAAGTTTGCTTATTTTATATTAAAAATCGTTTACTGGTTTTGTGCTGCAAGCAGTACTTTGGTTAAAGTACTGTTTGATCAGCAGTACTTTGAATAAAGTACCTATTTTTCAAAAAATTATACAACTAAGAACCATACCAGTACTTATGCATCCTCATCAGCCATAATTGTCCATTTAATGAATAGTTCAATAACCATGAGAGCTGTGTCATTCTCTTCTTCGACCTCCATACCATGATCTATCATTCTTCTCATAAGATCTCTTGTAAGTGGATATCTTCTTTCTGCTAGCATGTGAATCATGGTCCCATCTTCAAGCTCTAAAACATGCACTCCAGATTCCTCAAAGAATCTCCAGCTAGTAATCTCCCAAACTTCTTGGTTTTGCCAGATTGCATCAGTGCTTGTTTCTTCAGTTTCCTAGATGGTTATGAGATCTCCAAGCAAGACTAAGCCAACTCCATTTGATGGAATGTGTTCAAAATATTCTTGCACCAGTTGGTATAAATGAAACAAATCCTCTCTGTTGATGATGTGCAATATGTTCCATAGCAAATTAAACACTCTGAAACTCTCATCTTCTCTATGGAACATCAAATAATCTCCATCCTTTGATTCTACAACTTCAAAAGTAGATATCTTTGACTTCTTTGCTTCTACATCTTTGGACTTAGGATGCTCAAAGTCTACAACTCTAAGATAATTCCTCAGCTCATCAACTTTATCTGTTCTCAATTGAATCTTCTTTGATGGCTGTTCTTCTTCAGTTGTTCTCTTTCTTTTTAAACTTCTTTTTCTAGCATCCTCATTCTTTTTATCATCTTCAAAAGATATAATGCCTTCTACTTCCTTCTGATAGGCTTCTCTAACAGCATCATACAAGTCTTTCATCTCTATATATTTAAGTTTGTGCAGACCTGTATAACCTCTTCCCTTCAGATAGGCCATCATAGCACTCCTCTCCTTAGCAATACTCTGAGGTCTTTTAGGTATAACTGGTTCAGGTTCCTTCACTGGTAGAGCAACCTCAGCATCATATTCAGCTTGAAACTTCTTACCAGCTTCTTCATTCTTAGCTACTTCAATAGCTCTTATTTCAGCCAAAGTGAGCATCTTCTTCTTCTTAGTTTCAACCATGATGGATCTAGACACACTCCTTGTGTCAATGATATTTTGTATGATATTATTAAGCAAGCGGAATTTACTTAGTAATACTTAAAAGATGGATTATATGATGTATTGTATGTAAACACATATGAAACACAAAACTTAAGCTCCAATATTATTGATGAATAATACGAGTGATCTTAGCTTATCACTAGGGTTACACCTTGAAGCTCTTGTGAGTAATACGTAATTAACAACTTTCTAAGACAATAACCTAGGACCTCCTTTTATACAACAAGGAGTCCTTTACAAGATAAGTATAAAGCTAACATAATAGAATATACACAAGATCTATTCTATACTTATCTAGACGCGTTTAACTAAACATAAACTGATAGCAGTGGTAATAATGTTCTAGCAGTGGGAATACGTTTCCACTGCTAGTGTTAATCCAAGTAGTGTAAACCACAACTATCCGTGGTAACGGATTATTCCCAACAATCCTCCCCTAAACTTATGATTTCTCTGCAAATCAATAAGTTTCTTCAATATGCATTATCTTCAAGGATTTGGGGAATTCAATCAAACAATTCACTTCTTCCTTAACTTCTGTATAGCTCTTGAACATTGATCTTGAAGCCTTTGTAACAATTCTCTGACTTTCTCATTGTCTTCATGAACTCTTATTGTTGTACATAACATCACAGTGAGAGTTTCAGCTCTGATTGGATATTCTTTTTCAGCAAGCATAAATGCATCTACTCCATTTGCTGTAGAGACATGATGAACTTCACATGAGTCACAGTAAAACCATTTAGTACCAGAACATGGACATGAGAACTTCCAAAAATCATCATCAACATTAGGTTCATAAAGCCTTCTAAGATTCACCCATAACCGCATCTCCTTAGTATCTTTGAGATCTTGAGCATTAAACCTTTCTTGAACTAACCTCCATAATGTATTAAGGTCATCTCTGTCAAAAGCTTTAATAAGATCTTCAAATGTCATGAATGATGAAGTTTCACCTCCCAGCCTTGTGATCTTCCATGATGAAGCAAAATTGCTAGCAGTGAAAACTTCCCAATCAATAATAGAATGTCGAACTTGCAGTGGTTCTGGATAAAAATCTCTTTCTTCAATCACAATCATTCGAGTCAATTGATCTTCAGTGAATTTCTCAGTAGGAATTTCCTTCTTAGTAGACATTGTTTGATCTTCATCAACCTTAGTCTTCTTAACAGTTTGAGAATCACTTACTTTGGCCTTTCTCTTCAATCTAGGAAATCTTCTTGCTTCTTCCTCAGAGCCCATTGCAATAAAATCTTTATCTTGTTTTTGAGTTCTGTAGTAAGCCTTTTCAACTTGATCATCAGACATTCCTTTGAATTGATGCATCTTCCAACCACCAACATGACAACAATAAGTTTTCATATATGAAAGGATTTGTCTCTTGGTAGGTTGTCTTGATTTCTTTTGACCCTTTTTGACTGTACTAATCACATCTTCAAGTGCTTGATTGTTCTTCATTTGAATGAAATCCTTCAACTGAGCAGTTCTTTGTTCCTCAGTTAAGGATGCATCAGCTACCAGGTCAATTGCCTTTTTCTTGATTTCTGCATTATTAGCAATCAAGAATTCAATATCTTCTTCAGTAGGAACATATCTAAACTCTGGAGTCTTCTCTCTAAGAACTGTAGGTTGAATAGTAGAAAGTGGATCTTCAACAATATCTTCCATTCTATTCAATTTTCTAGTCTCCAAAAAGCTTGCAACTTCCATTTCTTCAAGTTTCTTCTTTTCAGCCATTTGTTCTTCAGAGATCTTTACAACAATTTCTCTATCAAGAACAATCTGTGCTTGTCTTTTCTTTGAAATCTTTCTTCCAGTTTGCTTTACATTTTCCATAACTGCTTTACCTTTGTCTTTCTTCAGTTTATCAAATTCTTCACTTGCAGTGGCAAAAGTTGGCTATGCAGTGGAAGTAAAATCAGTGGTAAAATCAGTTGCAGTTTGAAAAATGTCTTGATCTTCAAGTTGCTCTCCATGAGTTTCAACTTCCTTTGCTCCTTTACTTGTATCTCCATCATCTTCAAAATCAATTGTCCTCCCCTCAATGTCAGCACCTGTTTTCCTCCCCTGTTTGGGAGAATATCTCAAATCATGATCAGCTGAATCACCATCAGTAGGTGAGGATGAAGATGAAATCAGCAACTTTGCAGTCCTCTTGTGCTTATTCAACCCTTGTATCTCTTCCTTTAATGTCTGAATCTCATCCTTTAAATGTTTAACATCTTTGGCATGCTGCTTCTTGACATGTGCCAAATCCTTCTGTAGAGATTCAACCTGCTTGGCTAACTTGGTACACAAAACCATCAATTCCAATTGGTTCCCACTGCCCTCATCACTTCCAACTGTGTTACCTGTTGGGAAAGGTGAATCATGGGGCAAAGGTTCAGATTCCTCGCTAGTTGGACTAGGTTGAAGTCTAGAACCACCACTGCTTGTTCCTAGACCATAAGGTTCAGAAACTTGATGTGTTGTCATGAGAGGAGTTGACTGTTTAGGTCTTCTCTCATAGGTTCTTGAAACTGGTGGGGTATAATCAATGTTTGGAACATTAATTATGGGTGTGTTTTGTTCAGTTGTAATTTTAGCAAGCATTTGAGGTAGGAGAGGTGTAAAAATCATATTGCCATCTTTGTTCAAATTTTGAAAAAATTTAGGCTTTAGGCAACTGATTTGATAAACATTATTGTGGGGTTGCAGTTGAAACTCATTTAGCACTGCTTGCACAAACCTTGGATACATTAAAAATTTGGTTTTACTCTGTACATTGCCTTGCATACTTGTAAAAATATAATTTGACCAGTTGAAAATCTTATTAGTGACTAGACAAACCAAAGGGTAAGCAATGGTTGAACTAAATTGCTCATAAGATGTTTTCTTTGGACTGAGATAATGTAACAGAGTATGAATCAAAAATCTCCATTGGGGACAAAAACCACTCTTTTTGAAAGTAGCCTTTTTGTCAGTGGTATCATACCCCATGAATGATAGAGTATCATGAATTTCGGGCATAGGTAATGTGATGAGACCATTGAGATCACCCAATTGGAGTACTCTCCTCAAGGATGCCTCAGTAACATCAATAGTTACCCCATCCACAGTGGCTCGTAGAGCATCCACTGTTTCATGTGTATCTCCAATCTCAAGTGTTATGGACTTAGCAGAAGTCCAAAACTGTTTGATTTGAGAGATATAAATTGTGGGTTTTAAAAGCAAAGCATACCTTATATGTGTGGTATGAAGAAAGTCCACAATTTGATGATAAACTGGGCCACTCTTCTCGTTAGACTTTTGTAGGTAGGCCACTAGGTTGTGCTCATCTGCAAAGTTTAAAGATGCCATAGAAACTTTTGTGGAAAATAATATTATGTCAGTAAGAATTGAAAGAATAACTAGCCAATTGAGAGAGAAAGATATATAGGGTTAGGGTTTAGAAGTATTGCGCAAGTAAAATTATCTTTAGAAAGTATTTATCATAACATGGAAAGAAGATAATTTCCTTAATATATTAACCCTATATATATGACAATCAGTGGTTACTTTCAACGGCTAGTAAAAAATTAGTTACTGACACAATCAGTTGTAACGGCTAGAACAACAGTGGTAAAATAACACTGTCAGTGGAAACTGTGAACTAGCAGTGGTAATTTTTCACAAAAATTTCAAAGAGCAGTGGTAAATAAAATCATGTGATAACAAGACTGCTTTCATCATAGTTTTTAGCAAACTACCAGCTATCAACGGATTTGATATGTCTTTACCATGAGCCGTTTGCTATGGACTAGCCAACTCTTAATCATAAAGAATATGGTGAGTTGATAACCATATAGTTTTTGGTAAATGATAAGGTTTTAAAAGGTACCATTTTGAGGGGTCGTTTTAGCCCTTATTTGATCACTTTTGTATCCGTTATTGCTTAATTTTGTTCCTTTTCACTTTTTAGGTCTCTTGAAGGCAAAATGCTGGAATGGCACTTATTTGGACGAAAAGGCGCGAATTTACGAAGAAAATGGCCAAAGTCAAGAATCGAGCCACTCAGACTGCTGGAACTGAAGGGGACGGCGTCAGGTGTTAACTGCGACACCGTCGCATCACTTTTGTGACGGCTCAGTAGCCAAATTGCTCATTTACAAGTGACGGCGTCGGGCTTTAAAAGAGTAGACCGTCGCAACTCAGACGGCCTAGATGTGACCCAGACGGCGTCAGAAGCTGAAGAGGACGGCGTCACGGACATAAGGTGACGCCGTCGCAAGGTTAACGTGGCCAAGACGAAACCCTAATGACGGCGACACGACGGCGTCACGAAACATAAGGTGACGCCGTCGCATATGTAATCTTATATATAGAATCTGAATTTTTCAGTTTTAGAGGGAGTCTTTTGGAGTGAAAACCTAAAACCGAACCTAAGGTGTCTTGTACAGTATTTTAGGGTTTTAAACCCTATCTTACATCAAGATAAGTATTTACTTCATTAATTCAATTATGTCTTTGATTATTTGTGTGTATGCTTGCATGTTCTCCATGTCCGGCTAATTTATTTGTGTGTTTGCTTAGGAAGTATGAAACTTAATTATTGAATATTGATTGGTTGTTTCTTATCTTAGTTGATTAATGATCTAGTAATGCGATAGGTCATTCGTTGTGTACTTAATGCTTGATTCATCTTTGTGAACCTTAGAATATGATTACCTGAGTAGTTGTAGGCTAAATTATCCAAAGAGTGCCTTAGAGTAAGAGTTTATCATCCCTAGTGGGTTTTGTAGACGAGACCCTTTGGTAAGTTCAAAGAGTTAGGGAGAAACGCATACCCTACAACTTTAGACACACAACGCAACTAAGAATAAGGACGTGACAACTCAACCATCAATAGGAGATAATTAAGGAGTAGTATAACCTAAGTAAACACATCTTTAAACTATCATACGAGCACACATTAATTAGACATAGACTCCCACAACCTTAGTTTAGATAATTAGATAATAGTAGAGTAATCGGTAGAAATACCAACCCCCCAAATCCAATACCCGAGATTCGTACCTTTCCATTTCATAAAATATAAAAAAATACAAAAATAATCTTCCTCAACCCCAACCTTAGCGTAGTAACTTCTCACTAGCATTCCTATTCCCCTAGAGAACGATATCAATACCCGTGGCTTACCCTAATTACTACACTACAACGATTAGGTTCACTGCCTAGGGTGTTATAAAACTTGCTCGAAGAAAAGGAAGTTTCCTTGACCCCGAACGACGCGTGTAGCGTTATCAAGTTTTTGGCGCCGCTGCCGGGGAATAGAATAGCTAGTTTGTAGTCCACCTCATTTAGGTTCTTTGCTTGATTCCTATCAAGTAAATTTTTCTCATTTTTAGCTTTCTCTTAGTCTATCCCCCTTCTTTGTGACCTTTGTTCGTAACACCCATCACTTTTCATCATGGAGGATGATAATCAACCACCACTCATCAACCCACCACCAAATGACCCGCCAAGAGCCCGTACTCTTGGTGAATACTCAAGACCAAGCCACCTAGGCTATAGGAACACCATTGAGCTTCCCGACCAAGCCCAAACTACGGCCCTGCGATCCGACACCATCCGGTTGGTGCAAAACGGATGTGCATTCCATGGACTTCGTTCCGAAGATCCAAATCAGCATCTGAGGGATTTCCTTAAAATTGTCGATTCCATCGACCTTGATGCTACTACTCGGGAGACCACGCGCCTGCGTCTCTTCCAATTCTCTCTACGGGACCAAGCTAGTAATTGGCTTGAGCGACTTCCCGCCGGCTCCATCTCAAGTTGGGATGATCTTACCTCTCGCTTCCTTGCTCAATTTTTCCCACCGGGGAGAACCACTAAGCTTAGGAATGACATCTTGATGTTCCAACAACGTCAAGGTGAATCTCTCTACGAAGCATGGACCCGATTCAAGGACTTACTTCATAAAGTCCCTCATCATGGCATTGATCTTTGGCTCCAAGTCCAAATCTTTTATGATCATGTCAACTTCCCCACTAAGCGATCCATTGACCAAGCGGCCGGTGGAAAACTTAGTGATCTCACCGCGGAAGAATCATGGGGTATAATAGAGGACCTTGCCCTCTACGATAACGAAACTTGGGACGACCCTCGTGAGCTACCTAAAACCGTTAAGGCGATCTCCTTGCCTTCCATCAACTCACAACCTTCCGACCGTAGGATGATCGAACTTGAAGATCAAGTTAGCTTCCTCATGAGTTCTTACGAAAATCCTAAGTCTTCATACCATGTGAACAAAGTTTCTTCCTCGTGCGAGCCGTTTTATGATCCTCATAACACGCGCAATAGCACCCGATCCCCCGAACATGCTTCCGTTGACTACGCATCCTCGCGTATTAATGGAACGGGAGGAAGATTCCCTACAATACCCGGACCTAGGAATTTCAATGAAACCCGTGAGGCATGGAAAAACAAGCCCGACTTCTACTGGGGACAAACCAAAGAATTCACCTCCAATGATTTCTCATGGCCCCCACCTAATGGTCCTAACCAACAAAACGTCGAAGGGATGTTGCAAAACCTAGTTGCATCCCAAGAAACCCAAATGGCTAAGCTCTCGGACCGCTTTAACCATCAACAAGCCGAGATGGATAGGAAAATAGACAACCTTTTGAAAGCCATAACTAATAGTGATAAGAAGGTTAGTGCTATCTCAACTCCCGAGCCTTCAGGTATAGAGATTAAGGATCCAAGCAAGCTAACTAAGCACGTCCAATTCGTCAATACCATCGCCTTAGTGAAACTGGATAGAATAGATGACGAAGAGGACCATACACTTGTGGATGATGAAACACCCGAGGAAGTAGATGAAGTAGACATTGACTATTTCAACAAATTTCCTACGGAAAAAGAACTATCCCGCCACCCTCACTTAGTGCGTGACCTCCGTCACATGTATGTTAGGAAAAGTCCTAGAATCAAGTTTGGGAACCCTTGGAATCTTAACATACCATGTTGCATAGGACGCCTGTTTGTGGCAAAGGCCTACATTGATCGCAAATCCCCAATTAACATAATGACTAGCACCTACTACAATTAGATAATGAAGAAGCCTATCCCAACTAGGCAAGACCCCGATAATCCTAGTGATAAGTGCAATTTTCTCGGTAGAGTTAAGGGATTGCCCGTCTATGTAGGTAGTTTCACGTTCCCTACGGACTTCATAATTGTGGATGATATTAGCACGGCCATTGACCCTAGCTTGTCCCACGTTCTTCTAGGAAAACCTTTCATAGAAAGCACCGGGATGACCTATAACCCCTTGTTAGGAATAGTGCGATTCAAGGATGAGACCGACGACATAGCTTACCAAATGCCGTTTAAGATTGAGAAGTTTTCATCATTCTCTAATGATGAAAAGGAACTTAAACTGTCGGTCTATTACAGGAATGATGAGGATAGGGAAAAGGGAGTAGATTATGTTATGGCTAAGATTTTCGGGTTCTATAAAGATTGTTTGAATTTAGGACCGAAATATAGGACCGAGTGGGGAGAGGACGAACTCTTAGAGAGGTGCATCATAGGACACTTCTACAACATGGAATCCCCCGATAGAGACCGTCAAGAGGGCGGTGGTGAAGCAACGTAGGAGCACGACTATGAGTCTAGCTACAAGACTCTTAAATAAAGAAAAGCGCTTCGTGGGAGGCAACCCATGCTTAATTGTTTGCTTGTTAGTGTCATATGTCTTTTATTAATTGTTTATCCTCATGTTTAAATTTGTAAAATTGCTTTATTTTGTTTTTAACCTCGTCTTAATTGCATATAAAGGTATTTTACATAAGGGATAAGTGTAGGGAGGATTACACACGTTTTCAAAAGAAACATAAACATGAGAATAACAATTAACTAAAAGATATTTATGTTTGTTTGTTCGAGTCAAATGCTTGTATCGAGTCATAATGGATGTTTTTGCAGAAATTTTTCCAGATTCTAAAGATGTAAATTTTCCAGAAAATCGCAGACCAGTTTTTGTCAGGATAACCTGACGGCGTCAGGATTGTAACCTGACGGCGTCAGGAAGGAGTAAAAACATCAAATTACTTTTTTTCTCGTTTTCTGAGCTACTTGTAAATTTTTGGAATTTTCCAGGTCTTAATTTTCTTAGAAATTCTGTAAACATCCATTCCACAAGCATTATATCCTAGTTTAAATCGAGTCTTATATATATTATTACCGCCGATTTTACGCGAAGGTTTCGTTTGTTTTCTTCAAGTGTGCAGGTTTAGTTTGTCAAGAAGAAGTTACATAAGATTGGAAGGAGCTTTTCACGCAATAATTCTTCTTGAAAAGGATTTAACCACCACTTTACACGGATCCTACCGAGCTAATCAGGGGAGTATTAGTTTCTTTCGTTTTTTAATTACCTTCCATTATCATAACTTTGATACTTTCGGGGAACATTGGGGACAATGTTCAGTTTAAGTGTAGGGAGGGAAAATAAAACGGGAACTTTGAAACTATGCTTATCCTTGATTATTTGCTTTGTCCAATTGTGATTGTGTAATAAACCATGAGAAAATGTCGGTTAGGGTAATTTTGGCACCAAATTTAAATTTTTTTCATGACATATAGGAGTGGGCCATTAGTCTTAACAAAAGCGTCTCATGGATAGGAAGTTGCATGACTAGCACAAAACCCTTTACCACTTAAATTCCACCCAAAATGTGAGGATCGCCCTTAGATTAGTAGGAATTAAAGCATTCATCTTTAATGCTTAGAGTGTGAACCGGTAGTATAATAGATTCTAGAACTTGTTTTGTGATGCATTCCGAGATCGCAAGTGAGGCTACACGTGTGTAGTTAGGAATAACTAAATGATAAGAGGCATTAGGATAACCCTTGTTTGATACCCGTAATATAATTACTTCTTCCGCATCGGTTGAGTAATTCCCCCACACCTTTGCGTTGTACTCATCTTTAGTACACGATACGCCTAGTTAACCCCTCAGAGCCTAACCTTTTTGCGGTTCTCGTGATGTTTCGGTTTTTCCGGAATATCAATGAAGAGCATTGTTTACACCCCACCCCCAAATATACACCCAAATCGCCTTAGCCTACCCCTTATGCACTCACTTTTAGTGCAAATGTTTGTTATCACCCTAAACCCTTAGTTCAATTATCTAGTTGCTTGCATAAGTTGCTAAGTCGAGTCATATCCTTTGTATACAGTTTTGGGACGATTGGGATTCATGGGAAAAGTTAAAGTTTATGAAATGACGGGAAGGGAACGTTAAATTCAAATTCCCTTTGTTTGCGTAATAATGTACCCCAAGTGTTTTGATCTTTTCAATTCGGGTCAAATTAGTGTTAGAGTAATAAAAACTCAAGTGTAGGGATGTGCCTATAAATCCCTATCATTTTGATGTTACCGTAGAGGATGGTAGAGTAAAAGTGTATGATTAAAAAAAAAAAAAAAAAAAAAAAAATCGAAAAAATAGAAAAAGAAAAAAAGAAAAAAAATAGAGTGTTAAAAAAAAAAAAAAAAAAATACGGGCTACCATCTTACATCTATCATTTAAATTTATGTTTGTTTATTTCCGTTACCTAGAGTTTTAGAGTGTCGAGTCTTGGCTTAGCAACGCCATTCTTCGTATGCATTTAACATAGAGATTTTTGACTTGCCACCACTAAATAGCCTATCCCACCAAACCTTTGTTTCCCTACCGTAAGCCTAACATTACAACCCTTTAAAAGACCTCTTTGATAGTCTTTCCTAGGTGCTTACGCCAAAGCGATGGAGGTTTGATCTATTCTCAAGTCTATGGTAATCTATGTACTAGGACCGGTTAATGAGTGTTTATCTTCCATTTCTTATTTGTTATATTTCATATATACACCCGAGAGAGATGTGAGTACCCAAACACCCCATGTGAGGTGCTAGTATGTAATTTCCGTGCTTGTTATGACTTTTGCGGGGCTTATATGTGTTGTGGACCGTTTTGAATTAATACTTCATGATCCCTAACTTATAAATTAATTGGCTAAAAGCACATTTGCTTGAGGACAAGCAAATAACAAGTGTAGGGATATTTGATAAGGTTTTAAAAGGTACCATTTTGAAGGGTCGTTTTAGCCCTTATTTGATCACTTTTGTATCCGTTATTGCTTAATTTCGTTCCTTTTCACTTTTTAGGTCTCTTGAAGGCAAAATGCTGGAATGGCACTTATTTGGACGAAAAGGCGCGAATTTACGAAGAAAATGGCCAAAGTCAAGAATCGAGCCACTCAGACTGCTGGAACTTAAGGGGACGGCGTCAGGTGTTAACTGCGACGCCGTCGCATCACTTTTGTGACGGCTCAGTAGCCAAATTGCTCATTTACAAGTGACGGCGTCGGGCTTTAAAAGAGTAGACCGTCGCAACTCAGACGGCCTAGATGTGACCCAGACGGCGTCAGAAGCTGAAGAGGACGGCGTCACGGACATAAGGTGACGCCGTCGCAAGGTTAACGTGGCCAAGACGAAACCCTAATGACGACGACACGACGGCGTCACGAAACATAAGGTGACGCCGTCGCATATGTAATCTTATATATAGAATCTGAATTTTTCAGTTTTAGAGGGAGTCTTTTGGAGTGAAAACCTAAAACCGAACCTAAGATGTCTTGTACAGTATTTTAGGGTTTTAAACCCTATCTTACATCAAGATAAGTATTTACTTCATTAATTCAATTATGTCTTTGATTATTTGTGTGTATGCTTGCATGTTCTCCATGTCCGGCCAATTTATTTGTGTGTTTGCTTAGGAAGTATTAAACTTAATTATTGAATATTGATTGGTTGTTTCTTATCTTAGTTGATTAATGATCTAGTAATGCGATAGGTCATTCGTTGTGTACTTAATGCTTGATTCATCTTTGTGAACCTTAGAATATGATTACCTGAGTAGTTGTAGGCTAAATTATCCAAAGAGTGCCTTAGAGTAAGAGTTTATCATCCCTAGTGGGTTTTGTAGACGAGACCCTTTGGTAAGTTCAAAGAGTTAGGGAGAAACGCATACCCTATAACTTTAGACACACAACGCAACTAAGAATAAGGACGTGACAACTCAACCATCAATAGGAGATAATTAAGGAGTAGTATAACCTAAGTAAACACATCTTTAAACTATCATACGAGCACACATTAATTAGACATAGACTCCCACAACCTTAGTTTAGATAATTAGATAATAGTAGAGTAATCGGTAGAAATACCAACCCCCCAAATCCAATACCCGAGATTCCTACCTTTCCATTTCATAAAATATAAAAAAATACAAAAATAATCTTCCTCAACCCCAACCTTAGCGTAGTAACTTCTCACTAGCATTCCTATTCCCCTAGAGAACGATATCAATACCCGTGGCTTACCCTAATTACTACACTACAACGATTAGGTTCACTTCCTAGGGTGTTATAAAACTTGCTCGAAGAAAAGGAAGTTTCCTTGACCCCGAACGACGCGTGTAGCGTTATTAGTAAACTATCAACCATAAACGGATTTGTCAAGTCTTTACCAGTAGCCGTTTGCTCTGGACTAGTTGATTCTTATGTGTGTAAGACATGGTGAATCAATAAGCATTTGTTGTGTATCTCAGATATACACCTTTTACATTCAACTCCCATAAAGGCTTGCATATACAAACTCATACAACAATTTCAGTACCCTACAGCCTCCCCTCAACACCAGAGAACATTTTTGACAAAAAAAAGGTTATGGATTAAGCATTCCAATACTTGTTACCAAGTACTGAAATCTCCCCACATCAAGTCCTTTTGTTAACAAATCAGCATAGTTGTCATCAGTATGAATTTTGACAACCTGAATTAGTCCCTTTTCATAGCAATCTCAAATGAAGTGGTGTCTAATTTCAATATGTTTGGTCTTTGTGTGTTGAACAGGATTCTTAATGATACAAATGGTACTGCTATTGTCAATATGAATGATGGTATTAATGAAATTGTACCCATAGTCCAAAAGTTGATTCTGAAGCCATAGAACTTGAGCACAACAACTAGCAGCAGCCACATACTCTGCCTCAGTTGAAGAATTTGCCACCATTGTTTGCTTCTTGCACTGCCATGACACTAATCTGTTGCCAAGAAATTGGCATCCACCTGTTGTAGATTTTCTATCCAAGCTAGCTCCAGCATAGTCACTATCAGAATAAGTAACCAGATCTAGAGGAGAATCTCTGGAGTACCACAATCCCAGAGTAGGAAATGCTTTAAGATATCTGAAATTCTTCTCACAGCAGTCAAGTGAGAGAACTTGGGAGTAACTTGAAACCTTGCACAGGCACACACTGCAAACATAATATCTGGTCGAGATGATGTAAGATACATCAAAGAACCAATCATAGACCTGTAAATGTGCACATCAACAGCTTCACCACTATTTTCCTTTAGAAGTAGATGTGTAGTCTTGTCTGCAGGGGTGCTAGATGACTTTGCATCAGTGAACTTAAACTTCCTAAGTATCTCAGCCACATATTTATCTTGATTAATGAAAATACCATCTGGCCTCTGTAGTACTTGAAGTCCCAAAAAGAATGTGAGTTCACCCATAGAACTCATCTGAAATTATTCTTTCATCAGTTTCTCAAATTCTTTGCACATCTCTGTCTTGGTAGATCCAAAAATGATATCATCAACATACACTTGAACAAGCAAGATATCATTCTTGTCTTTCTTGATGAACAAAGTTTGATCCACTCTGCCTCTATGAAACCCATTAGTGAGAAGATAAGTGGTTAAGGTTTCATACCATTTCCTTGGTGCCTGATGCAAGCCATACAAAGCTTTAACTACCCTGTATACTTTGTTAGGATATTCAGGGTCTTCAAAGCCTGGAGGTTGTGAGACATAAACCTCCTCATCAATCTGCCCATATAGAAAGGCACTCTTTACATCCATTTGATAAACTTTAAAGCCCATAAAGGATGCATAAGCTAAGAATAGCCTAATTGCTTCAATTCGTGCAACTGGGGCAAACACTTCTTCATAGTCAATACCCTCATCTTGAGTGTATCCTTGAGCTACAAGCCTAGCCTTGTTCCTGATAACAATTCCTCTTTCATCCTTCTTGTTTCTGAACACCCACTTAGTACCTATTACCTTCTTGCCAGAAGGCAAATCACAAAGCACCCAAACCTTTTGAAGCTTAAATTGGAGCAATTCTTCTTGCATTGCTTCCACCCAACTTTCATCTTCAAGTGCCTTGTAAACATTCTTTGGCTCCATTTGTGACAGAAAACACATGAAGAGACATTCATTCTTGCCATCATGAGTCTTAGATTCATATATTTTACTAATGAATCCATGGACATCAGGCAGCTTAGTTTGTCTTCTAGTCTTCACAGGTGAATAGACATCCCCAATCACATTTTCAAGAGGATGTGATTTATGAATAGAAGTGTGGGGAGTTGGAGGAACTGCAATCTCATTTGGCTTATTTGAGATTTCAACATCATTGGCTTGAGCTTCCTCAGTAACTGGAGTTGTGATTTCCACATCTGATGTTGCAGTGGAAACATTTTGTCTAACAGTGGAATCTGAATTTTCACTGCTTTCAGAATTTTCAGCATTCAAATCACTACCTCCTTCCTTTCCCAAATCACTAGAAGGATGAGCATCTCTAGTCTTTGATATATCATCATTATCTGCATAGTCCCAAAGAGGTAAACTGAATTCATCTTGATCATCTGCATGATCTTTGCTTGGTTCATCATCATCAAGAAACTCTTCTGAACCTGCAAAATCAAAAGAAGATGTTCCTGTGGAAACAGGTGCATAATTCATAGTTTTGGTTAGAGTATCAAGATCAAACAGCCTTTCTGGACCAGTTCCTTTGAGATTGACTTTGTTTTCCAGGAATTCCACATGCAGATTCTCTTCAATCTTTTGAGTTCTTAAGTTGAATACTCTGAAAGCTTTACTACTCATGGAATACCCAACAAAATACCCTTCATCAGCCTTTTCATCAAACTTTCATAGATAATCAATGGTATTGAGAATAGATACATGACACCCAAATGGTCTCATGAAGTCAAGGATAGGTGAGCTACCCCTAAACAATTCATAAGGTGTCTTGTTCTTTGTCTTAACCACTAAAACCCTATTTTGCACATAACATGCAATGTTAACTGCTTCAGCCCAAAAAGTGATTGGCAATTTAGAATCGGCCAGCATGGTTCTAGCAGCCTCTATCAGTGTTCTGTTCCTCCTCTCAGCAACACCATTTTGTTGAGGAGTTCTAGCCATACTAAATTCTCCTTTAATACCTTTATCTCTGCAAAACTCATCTATAACTCTATTCTTGAATTCAGTTCCATTTTCACACCTAATGATTTTAACTTTCATATCATATTGGTTTTCTACTTCTGTGATAAAAATCTTTAGGATGCCAGTTGTTTCATCCTTAGTTCCAAGAAAGAAAACCCATGTAAACCTGCTAAAATCATCAGTCACCACTAGACAATATTTCTTGAGATTCAAGCTGCTCACTGATGTAGGACCAAATAAGTCCATATGTAACATTTGAAGTGGATGAGCAATAGAGTTAACCAACTTAGACCTGCAAGAAGCTCTGTGTTGTTTGCCTTTAAGACAAGCCACACAGGTTTGATCATTTTCAAATCTTTTCTGAGGTAATCCTCTCACCAAACCATCTTGTTGATGGTTTTGAAGTTAACATGACCAAGTCTTCTATGCCATAACATGGATTCATCCACTGTGGCCTTTGCAAGCAAGTAAGTATAATCATCTTTAGCTACAATGTTGTTCATATCAAAACTATAGAGATTGCCTTTTCTAGGAATTTTAAGAAGGATCTAACTGTCATCAGGCATCTTAAAATCCTTAGAGAGAACAAAGCACATATCTTTGGTAAAAAGAACATTGTTCATCTTGTCACACATTTGTGACATACTAAAAAGATTGTACTTTAGCTCTTTTACATAGTACACAGGTTCAAAGTCCAAGTTACCAGTTTTAATAACTCATTTACCAGCAACTTTTCCATTTTCTCCACCTCCAAAGCTGACATACTGTCCATTATAATGCTCAAAATCAGAAAGATAGGACTTGTTGCCAGTCATGTGCCTTGAACACCCACTATCTGTATATCATTGATCTGATCTTTTTGACCTTGGATGTTCCTGCACATAAGAGTAAAGAGTTAGTTTCTTTTGGGGACCCAAGCCATGATTGACTTGGATCTGCCTCGTGTATCAATATAGTTAAATCTATCAAAGGTCATTGATACACCATTGGGATTGGTTGTAAAGGTATTTCCTTTAGGTTTCCATTCCCAACGTGCTGAGGCCTTCACAACATTGCCCATGTCCCCCTTTTTCTTGTTCAAAACCCTTGCAGTGGTAACTTTTGAATGAGCAGTGGTAACTGCTGGTTTCTTTTTAGGCACCAACTGTTGGTTATAATTAACCTTTTTAGCTTGAAAGGTTCCTTTCCCTGTTTGTGCAGATTTTGCAAAAGTTGTTTTGGAGTTTGCATTTTTAACAGGTGACTTAGGGTGAGCAGTGTTAACAGTTTTTGCAGTGGCAAAAGTTTTGAGGCCACTTCTAAGTTGAACTGCTCTTGGGACCATTTTGCAATGTGAATTAGGGTGTACATTATTTTGAAACTTGTTAGTCTCCACCCTTTTACTCCCATGGACTTCCCTTCTCCCAACATGATAGTCACAATAAGCATGTAAATGATCAAAACTACCACAGATATAGCATGCCTTATTGTACATTATAAAATCACTACCTAGTTGTTGAGATTTGACATGATTCCAACTCCTCTGGTTACCCCTAGGAGCTGAAGGCTTGTTCCTATACATCTTAGCATACCTTACAGTTGGTCTAGGTTTATTAACTGGTTTCCTAGGTTCCTATGTAACAGTATTAACAAATTTTGGGATAGAAGCCTCTACCTTCTTTTTAACATTCTCATCAACAACAGATGAGTCACTAGCACTCTCAAAAACATCATTATCAAGCTTAATCTCTTCCTCACTTTTCACCACTGTGTCCTTTAAAGGACCATATTCTCTTTCAAGATCCTTAAAATCCTCTATGCCTGTATGAGCTAAGTCTATACCTGGAGGTAAATGAACACCCCTTAGTGGTGGAGGCACAGTTTTATAACCCATACCAGACTTAGCTTTATTATATATTTGAGCATTCCAAATTTTATCAATTGACTCAGACTGATGATAACATGTCTCTAAAGTTAAATTGACATTTTCAATTTTCTTTTGAAGTTTTTCAAGCTCCTTTTGGTATGCTTCATTCACAACAGTTGTATGTTCTACCTCTCTTCTAAGAAGAATCATATTATCATTATATTTTGACTCATTTGCCTGATAGTTCTCTATTTGCTTTTCTAACATTGCCATAGCTCTTCTAAGATTAGACACAGTATAATTAGCAGTATATAACTCTTGTCTTTCATTAGAATATAGATCATTAAGCCTTTCAACTTCTTTAGCAGCCCTACATGTTTTAGAACAACTATCAAAGTTTTGTACCTCAGAGTCAGAGAAAGCCATGAGAGCAAATTCAGTAGCAACAAGAGCAGCATCAGAATGTTCTTCTTCTTGTTCATCAGCCATGAAACTCCAATCATAGCTCACACCATCAATATCCAGCATTGCCTTTGGTTCTTCCACAGTTGGTCCCTTCTTTTGCTTGTACCAAGTAGACCTGTTGTCCTTGGTCTTTGGTCTTCTGCATTCTCTAGCAAAATGTCCAAACTTGTGGCAGTTAAAGCACTCCACTTTCTTCTTATCAAAGCCTGCAGTTTCATCACCATTGATGTGAATAGGCTTTCCAGTCTTCATGTAGAATTTCCTAGCCCTCATGCTAAGAAGAGCTATTTGCCATTTTATATCCATCTCCTCCAAGTCGTCTTCATCAATTTGCTCTATGTCTTCATGAGTTAAGACAGAGCCATCAACTTGTGTGGATATGAAAGCATAAAAGGTAGGATCTCCAATACTAGCAACCTTCTTCTTTGAACCTGCAGTGGTAACATTTTCATTACCAGTGGAAACTTTAGAACCAACAATGGCAACTTCATCATCACTGTCATCTTCAGAATCATCACTGTCAACAGAGGTTGACAACAATGCCAAGCTACTAGAGCTTGTGCCAAGTTTCCGTACCTTCTTTAACCTTTACTCAATAAGTTTGAAGTTGTTGTAAAGATCATTGAGCTTCATTGTTTCTATGTCTGATTTGTTTTCCCAGACAGTAATATTGGTTTGAAACTCTGAAGGCAAACTTCTTAGGAACTTCAAATTGAGGTCTTTCTTTTCTACCTCAATGCCAAGCACAGTCAGTTGAGTAACAATCTTCTGAAGTTTGGTGAAGATGCTATCAAGAGAGTCATTGCTTGAAGTAGAGAAATTTTCATAGCTTTGCTTCAATAATGTCTTTTGTGTCTTCTTTGTAGCATCATTACCACCAAACACTGAGCAGATCTCTTCAAACAGTTCCTTTGCAGTTGTGTACTTGCTAAATGCAATGATCTGATCTCTAGGAAGAGTCATCAGCAACAAACTTCTAGCTTTAAGATCATTCTTCTTGCAAGCCTTTTCAATACTAGATTCAGGCACAGAAACTTTCACAACATCTGTGTCACCAACCTTCACAGTACTAGTCACAGGCTTGAAAGAATCACCAGTTCGAATGATCTCCCATAGAGCATAGTCCTGAATGAGAAAGTATTGCTCTATCAGTATCCTCCACATCTCAAACTCATTAAGTTTGAGCTTAGGTAGCCTTGGTGTAGACGCGTTGGACTGGTTGTTTTCCATCTCCATTGAATTGAGTGAGTAGGTTAAGCTAATTCCTTTGATCTTCTAAAACAAAATATCAGAACCTTCGCTCTGATACCACTTGATGGATCTAGACACACTCCTAGTGTCAATGATGTATGATATTATTAAGCAAGCGAAATTTACTTAGTAATACTTAGAAGATGGATTATATGATGTATTGTATGTAAACACAGATTAAACACAAAACTTAAGCTCCAATATTATTGATGAATAATACGAGTGATCTTAGCTTATCACTAGGGTTACACCTTGAAGCTCTTGTGAGTAATATGTAATTAACAACTTTCTAAGACAATAACCTAGGACCTTATTTTATACAACAAGGAGTCCTTTACAAGATAAGTATAAAGCTAACATAATAGAATATACACAAGATCTATTCTATACTTATCTAGACGCGTTTAACTAAACAGAAACTGATAGCAGTGGTAATAATGTTCTAGCAGTGGGAATACGTTTCCACTGCTATTGTTAATCTAACCAGTGTAAACCACAACTATCCGTGGTAACGGATTATTCCCAACAAACCAATTTACCTTTACCTTTGTCTTTAGGATCTAACACTGGTTGAGAAGCTTGAGGTTGTTCTTCAGCAACTCCTGGAATACTAACACCTCTTGGTCTTGATAGATTTTGCAATATTTGAGCAACAGTCTCATCATCACTTGCAGTGTGCTCTACTCTGGGTGTGTCAGCTTCCTCTTCTTGTAGGACTGTTGAAGGACCAGCTTCTTCTTCAAAATTTAGAGTCCTTGGTGTAATTAGCTCTTGTCTATATGTTCCTTGAAGAGCAGCAGTACCTTGATCACCAGCACCTTGATCATCAGTACTTTGTACACCAGTATTTTGTGGCTCAGTACTTTGATACCACTTGTTGGATCGGTATACTCTGACCAAACTAACTATGTAGCTTGTAAGGGCTTAGCAACCTCGGATAAATCCTAAGTCACTAACAATGAAACACTAATATAACTTTACTAAGTATGCGGAAACTACTTCAATAAAGCTAAGAAGAATAACTTTAACTTCAACGATTTTATTAATACTTTGAACCTGCTTGATACACAGATTCACTAACAATCCCTAACAGCTCTAATATCGAACTTGATAAACTCTAATATTC
This sequence comes from Chrysanthemum seticuspe, assembly GCA_019973895.1. Taxonomy (NCBI): domain Eukaryota; kingdom Viridiplantae; phylum Streptophyta; class Magnoliopsida; order Asterales; family Asteraceae; genus Chrysanthemum; species Chrysanthemum seticuspe. The sequence continues at coordinate 302,838,886 of BPTQ01000008.1, forward strand.
TCTAAAGTCATATTCTAAGAACGTATCTCTAATGCCAATCTAGGGGTCCTTTTATAGGCATAAGGATAACCCTAGTCAGTTTACAACTCTAATCCTTGTACGAAAAGTAATCTAAACTAAGAATATTATAGAATAACAAAGCATTTCATAAACGATATAACAGTTCTTTAAGCTTTGCAGTACTTTGATGTTGAGTAGTACTTTGACTTTCTTCTTTAGCAGTACTTTGACTTTCTTCAGCACTTTGACTTAAGTACTTTGTCTTTTATATCCCAACATGATATATAAGAATGTTTATGTAAAATGAACTTAAGACATTCTAGTGAGTCCGTTTATTAGGAATATAAGTCACATTAGTTGGTTGATATGATTAGTTATACTGATAATGTTTTAAAAAAAATTGACGTGAAAAATGGATAAGTATTCTTTAGTTAGAATATCATATTAGTTTAAAACGAGGTGAAATTTACCGGTGGTTACAGTCTTACCCCCTTAAGTGGAATCTCGTCTCGAGATTCAGTCCGTGTTAAGTGGTGAAATGTGGTTTCACTTGTGAAAGCTTATAAGTTAGAATTTACTGTTTTAACATGTGAATAACATTATTCCGAAGGTCATATAAACTTAAGAAAAATTTATTTTGAATGAAGATTGTTATTTTATAAGGTTTATCATGTTTTAGTAATTAATTTTGAAAATAACATGGTTCATAATGGCTTGTGAAAATCAAATTATTAATATCGAAAAAATTTCGAATGAGAGAAAGCTGTTGAACTTCAGCTTTTGTAGATGATGAATTAGTTTGTTCCTTAGTGTTGGGAATTATGTGAAGTAGGAATTCTGCTGACATTACTGCTGATGGATTCTGCTGTAGTGCAAAGAATCTACTGAAGAAGAGTTTCTGCTGAAGTTATATTAGCGCATAGTTTGTTTCTACTGAAGTGATATTAGCGCATAGTTTGTTTCAACGGATATAGATATTCCGTATATTTATTAGTTTGTTAGGATTTGCATGAGCTATTATAGGTAGTGATATGCATTTATTTTATATTATTTTTTTATTTAGGGTTCCTTGGGTATAAAAGGAACTTAGGTCTTTTGTATTTGATAACTCTAGAACTGGAGAAAAATATTCCAGGAAAACATCATAAGAGAGAGTGAAAAGATCCATAGAGGATCATTGTTTTATTAGAAAAACCTTGTTGGTAACTTTGATTGTGTTAATTATTCTTCCGCTGTGCATTCAATCATTGTTATTATTATACCCTAGTTGAGTCCGGATCTTGGTTTCAACAAGTGGTTTCAGAGGCTCGTGGCTCTCGATCTAAGGTTTATAAAGTTTTTCTGGTAAAAGGTTGTCGAACAGTAGCAGCTTCGAAGAATAATCTTTCATGAGGTAATCGTTAGTTTTGTGGATCTGTTTATTTGATTTTATCATTCTTGTCGGATCCAAGGCGATTATCATAAAAGATCACGTGGGTTTGTACTCAATTAATGTGGGGCTAGTCAATCATTGATGCTTTTTGACTCATTAATTCTCGCTGGTCTCTTTTAATTGGGGATATATTGGTTATTTTGATTGGTCATTACTTGCATATCATTGAATTGAAGTGGCCACTTGAGAATGAATTTCTATTAATCTGCTTGTGAACACGAGGGTTTCATTGATTTCAATATTTTACTGTTGCTGCTGATGACATGGGTCCAAGGTTTATTTTTTGATTGGTGGGTTCTATTGGTTGATAATCACTCATTTAATTCCTACTGATTCATTCGTGTGATATTATTGGTCAAACGCATTCCAATTGGTCAAGTGCTGCTACTGATTGGTCACGTGGGACTGCAGTGTTTCTACTGAGTTTATTGCTCTCATGATATTGATTAGTCAAATAAAGTGGGTCATTTTATTTGTTTTTTTATCGTGTAAATTGGTCAATCTCATTTTAATATTTGAACGTTTGGATTCTGCTGATCTCACGTGGAACTGTTGGTTGGGACCCACGAGGTAACTTTGGTTTGATTATCTGATCATACTCTTGGATTTTTACGTGGAATTGTTGTTGGTTTGTCACATTGATCAGACGATTTTTTTTAAGTGGGACTCGTGAGTTAGTAGTTGCTTGGATTTGCTGGTCATATTTCTGCTGTTATCACATAAAATGGCAGAATTTGATAGTAATAGGGATGATGGTATGTTTCCTTACTTGATGAATGATGAGTACAATGTTTGGGCTAAGAAGATGGAACACTGGATAAAAAATAATGATATGAATATCTGGAAGGTGATCCAAAATGGCAACAGTTTGAAAAGGACTGGATGTGATCAAGATGGAAACCTCTTTTATCTTCCTCCAACGACTTCGGATGAACACATTGCTATACAAAGAGAGTCAAAGGCCAGAACTACCTTACTTAAAGCTATTCCTGCTGATCATGTAGCAGATTTTAGTTATATGGATGATGCAAGTCGTATATGGGATGCACTCAAAGAGAGGTATGGTGGAAAGGCTGAATTCAAGAAGATGAGCCAGGAAGCTTATGCTGCAGGTTATGCTGAAGAACTTGCAAGTCCACACTTTGCATTCATGGGCATCTCTCAGGTACAAAATTGTGTGTTTGGTTGTAGTGAGCGTTATAATGAACTCAAAGAAGCTTATGATATTTTGAAACCTAAATATAATGAATGCTTTGTAGAAGTTGAAGCTTATAAACAGGCTTTAAAAACACTAGAAAGACAAAAGGTTTGGTTTCAGAAGAATCAAATAGCTTATGATGAGAAAATAAGTGTGTTAGAAAGGGATCTCGAATGTGCTAAAAATGAGTTAAAAAGGTCTGAGAAATTAAGAGAAGATGTAGTGTCAGAAAATCTAGAGCTAAAAGAGAAACTAGATGAGGAAATTGCTAGGCATAAAGAATGGTTATTGAATGGAAACAAGTTAGCTAGTCACATCTATGGTAGTCAATCTGAGACATCTAGGATAGGTCTAGGCTTTCAAAAATATGTAGGTCGTGAAGCTAAATATGATGGGCGTAAAACTACACCAGCAGGCTTAGCTAATTATGTAAAAGAAGGTGAATTACATGCTATCCCTGGTCCTATTAGAGGAGAATTTATGCCTGTTGACCTTTCCATTACAATTGACTTTGATGGATCACACCATTTATATGGCAAAAAGTCAAGTGACTTGCCAGACCTTAGTAGCAAAATTAATGACTCTGTTTCTTGTTCTAAAAGTGACAAGTCATCAGACCTAAAGGCCACTGACTATGCCTCATGTGATTTAAGTGAAAAGTTTGACTCATCTAAGCAGACACCCAAGACCACACCCATGTCCAAAGTAGCTGATGATGAGCCCAAAACAAAGCCAATTGCTGATTCTGTTAAACACAATTTTGCGTCTAGTTCTGATAAGTTTAAATGTAATAAACAAAGTTATGTTAAGAATAAGTCTGTTAAGAAGAAATCTTGTTTTGTGTGTGGTAGTAAACTCCATCTTATTAAAGACTGTGATTATCATGAGAAAAAGATGGGTGTTTCCTCTGGCCGTAAGACTTCTAGACCCACATGGATTAATGTTGCTAGTATTCCTCCATTTGTTCCCAAAGCTGCACATGTGAGAGTAGGTAAACCAGTTCCCACTAGTAAGCCTAAGGTGTATGCATCTGTTTCTGCTGAAAGGCTTAATAGGCCTTTTCCAGTTCCCTCTGGTGGAGGATATTCTTCACCAGTTACTACCGGTTGGTGGAACAGTAATGCTAGATTTAGGCCCTATAGACCTACTAGTTCTTATTTTCAGTCCTATACACCTTATGTATCTCATATGAATATGGCACATGGTGGAGTAAGAGTGGGAAATGTTGTTAAGTCCTCAAAAGGTTATTCTTGGAAAACTCAAAGAAAAGGTTCATTCTGGGTACCCAAGAACAATAATCTTTGTCAGGTGCATTGATTGAGGGGAGGCATAAGCCTAAGGGGAGGCTTATTGTTGTATATTTGTCTTCTAACCATTTTTGCAGATGTTGGATCATCATACGCCTAAGGGGAGGCTTAGTGTTTCTGCTGACACTACAACTGTCTTTGGTTTCTACTGATGCTTGATGGTTTATTTTCCATGTTTTGGTTATTTATTTATTTTTTCTTTATTTTATATTTTGATTAAAAAAAATAAATAAATAAAAAAAATAAAAAAAACCTCTAACCTGTATGTGTTCAGTTTCTACTCTTTCTTGCTTGCAGGTTTTGGTGTTGGTTAATAACCACACATCTAATGGTTTTCATCTCACCATGTCTTTCTGACACAAGAGTTGACTAGCCCACAGGATTATGGCTTGTGGTAAAAGCTGCGGAAATCCATAAATGGTAATCAACTCACCATGATGATGACGACATTCCATCCAAGAGTTGGCTAGTCCAAAAGCAAACGGTTTTTGGTAAAGACATCTCAATTCCGTTGATAGCTGTAATGGTTTGCTCAAAATCATAGGGTCTGCATCTCACCCATGCTTAATTGCTGAGAGTTGTATGGTCATCAATTCACCATGGTTTGTTCATTTTTGGAATCCAAGAATTGACTAGTCCTGAGCAAACGGCTATAGGTAAAGACATCTCAAATCCGTTTCTATGGTTTCTGGTTTGCCAATAAATCAGATGGTTATCAGTGTACCATAGTTTACGAACTTAAACATATGGCTACTCCAGTAGTGATGGCTATTGGTAAAGAGACATCAAATCCATTATTTTCAATGATTCACCTCTCACAGGAGTTAACACTCCTGGATGTGATGAGAATAGTATGAAACTAATATGTTTTGATGTATCTTTTGTCATTTGTTGCTGCAAAGATCTGGCGTTTCAAAGTTTGTCATCATAGAGATGTAATTGTTTTGATTCTTTGCTGCTGATGTTCGAGTACAATCCTCAAGTTCTGAAGCGTTAAAGTACTATCAGGAAACTGGAACTTAACCATGTCAAATTCCAGTTTAGGGGAGGATTGTTGGGAATTATGTGAAGTAGGAATTCTGCTGTAGTGCAAAGAATCTACTGAAGAAGAGTTTCTGCTGAAGTTATATTAGCGCATAGTTTGTTTCTACTGAAGTGATATTAGCGCATAGTTTGTTTCAACGGATATAGATATTCCGTATATTTATTAGTTTGTTAGGATTTGCATGAGCTATTATAGGTAGTGACATGCATTTATTTTATATTATTGTTTTATTTAGGGTTCCTTGGGTATAAAAGGAACTTAGGTCTTTTGTATTTGATAACTCTAGAACTGGAGAAAAATATTCCAGGAAAACATCATAAGAGAGAGTGAAAAGATCCATAGAGGATCATTGTTTTATTAGAAAAACCTTGTTGGTAACTTTGATTGTGTTAATTATTCTTCCGCTGTGCATTCAATCATTGTTATTATTATACCCTAGTTGAGTCCGGATCTTGGTTTCAACACTTAGTAAGGTGAATAGTAATTTCTAACGGTCATGAACAGTAACCCTCAACGGTCATGAACAACCCCCAAAGGCTAGTTTTTCTTTTTATAAATACCCCATTTTAATCCTCATTCTTTCATACTAACTTTTCTACCTAAATTTCTCCCATCACAATGCCGCATTTTATTACCATTGTTGCACTTGTGTATGTTGTTGTCGCTGCTATTTACTTGGCCTACATTCCCGAAGAAGACTACGAATTCTTGGCCGTGGTCTTAGTGATTCTTGTACCACTCGTGGTCCTAGCCATCGGCGTGGATAAAATATGGGGGTAATAGCATTATGTTAGGAAGGTTGAAATAATTTTTTGTTTAATTTGTGTTATTGTGTAATCGTATGCGTTAGCATTTATTGAGTTGTGGTCTTGTGTTGGTTGTTCGGTTGAAACCCAATACCCTTAATGGTGTGTTTATGTAATCTAGGCCGAGGCCCGTTTTAATCTAAATGTGGGTTGTGTTTGTTTGTTTTACTAATGGGTTGAAGCCCACTTCTTGTTATAAAAATGAAGCGTTTAGTATTGTTTATAGATTTTTCAAGATTCTTAGAGTTACGTCTCTTGTTATTTCATTCACCATGCTTAATAACTGATTTATATTTGTTATACAGAATAATCAAGATACTGCATCCAATCATGATTCTCGCTCTCATTGGTGTAGTCATGTTTTTCATTAGCTTGGCGGATCAACCAATTGGCGATACCATACCTTATTTGGTGATTTTTGTAACATTAGCACTACCGATGCTAATTATATCATTATGTATTAATATTTATGGATTCTAATGTAATAAAAATTTATTTGTGTTTTCCATATATCTTTGTGAATTATTGTGATCCTCGAGTTTGTACTTATATCATTTCAGATACAAATAAGCCCACTTATTTATAATTCATTACTTACATAGAGAGGTGTCCTAAACAATGTAAATAAGGAAATATAAACTTATGGTTCGGTGATTCATAATTTCTTTATTTAAATAAAAAGGCGTCCCAATCCATTCAAATAAAGATATTGTAAATCATCCTACTTAAGAATCTGACTGAACATTTGTACATAACCAATGAGTTACAAGGATATTTAGATATTATGGGAGTACAGAAAGAGTGTCTACACTTATCTTTTAGAGACGAGAGTAAGATAATCAAGGAAAGTTGACATATTACTCAAAATAGTGGGTATATGAGGTAAGAATTGTGTAATCCCCATGTCTTAAGGAAGGTTTTATAAATTTGAAAAAAATGTAGAAGTAGGTACATGATTGGGAAAATGTTATTAAGCCGTAATACCTTAGAATAGGCATATGCAGATATGTTTATTTTGTATAAAGTGATCAGAAGTATATATCAGTATACCTAAGTGTTTGTGTAGCATAAACTGTCTAGAAGTCACATAATTACCTAGAGGATGGAAGGCACGGAGAGCGAAAGGCTATAAAACATTTTTGTGAAAAAGTAGTTATAGTTTAGGTCTCAATTAGACCCATTTCTCTATAACTGAGGCTCTGATACCAATCTGTAACACCCCCAATTTCGTGATACGCAGCGGAATTCAAGCTGGGTGTTACTTCATGGCACAACAGTTATATCAATAGAAAATGAACCCTAATTGAGTCGTTTTAAAAGATTTATCATTCGATTTATATAAATATCAGAGTTACAAAATGAGGTCCCAGTGGTTTTACAGTTTATTAAATAAGTTTTCGAATGATAATATAGCCTTCTTGAGTATCCGTGCCCTTCCATTCCATCCTCGTAAATTATGAACCTGAGATAAACATGCTAAAAAGTGTCAACACAAAGGTTGGTGAGTTCATAGAGTTTATAGATAAAACAGTTGAGTTCAATAGTTTCGAGTTTGAGCGATTATTGTAATAAATACAAATATCGATGAAATAAGTAGTGGGCTATGTTGTTATACACCCATAGTCGTTTGTTTGCCCTAACTGGGTCAAAAGTTGAGTGAATCCATAGAGTTTGTATGCAAATAAGTTGAACACAAGTTTCAAGGTTGGGTCATGTTGTTGTACTGCAGCATTAGTATCATTGCAGTACCGTATTATTGCTCTAAGCCTCATGATACGCAAACCTTAAAAGTACGACATCATTGTAATGAACTAATGATGTAAATTACTGACATCATAGAGATGATGTAAGTAACAAGGCCCTCGAGTAAGAGTTTGCCAACTTCTTATTGGGTTCTCAAATAAAGTGCATTTGGCTAATTATCAAGCAACACAAGTGGGGCGTCAACTGCCAATAGATCTATTCACTATATTCGCGTTCACTCGCAAGTGATTAATGACTCATGATAGAGGGACTTTTAGTGGCAATAGTGTATAACTTAGGCAATAACAATCATGATCGCATGTAGATTGTACTTGTGTTCAGGTTTGTAGCAAAACGTATAAAGTATGATTATGAACTCATAGTAGTATGTAAAAGCTTTAGTTTACTTGTGAAAGTAAAAACGAGTAGTTAAGCATGTATCTCCCCTAAAACAGTTTAAAAGCAAGTAAAGGTAGGGGCCATGAACTCACGGTAACATGTAAAAGGTTTTGGAGTACTTATAAAAGTGAAAGCATGCAGTTGAGCATGTATCTCCCTAAAGAGTTTATAAAACAATTCAACGAGTAAAAGTGGGGTTACGAACTCACAGTAATATGTAAAAGTTGTAGAGTAGTTTTGAAAGTAAAATCAAGTTGTTGAGCATGTATCTCCCCCAAAAGAGTTTGAAAAACAAGTAAAAAGTGAGACTATGAACTCACAGTAATATGTAAAATTTTCGAGTACTTGTGAAAGTGAAAATAGGTAATTGAGCATGTATCTCCCCCAAAAATAGTATAAAACAATTGAAAATGGGGCTATGAAACTCACCTCGGTGTTACCGTAGTCTGGATGGAAAATAAATTAAGTAATGTGAATAAACTGCTCTGACTCGAGACCTAAGTTGGTATGTCATGTGTTTAGTATTGGAATTCAAGTTTATGCGATGATAATGCTTTATCGATGGTTGGGTAAACATGAAGTCTCTTAAAAAATTAGTAATATTTATCATACTTATTTTTATGGCTCGGTTGATTGTTTATAAGTTTTATCGAAACCCAAATTGTTAAATATGATATGTTTCCAAAAATGTTATATTTTACAATTTTAAATATTTACGGTTTTTACCCTTGTACTTACAAAAATGACACTTTATACCCTCAACTATGGGTTATTGACAAAATCAGCCCTTGTATTATTAACTTTGAAGAAATTACATTTTTAGCTCAAGAAAATTTTATCTTTCAAAAATTACAACTTCTACCCTTGTAGTTTTCTAAGAAAAATTTACTTGTTTTAGGCCTAAGTTGACAAAAGTAAAGGTAAATATAAGCGAGGCCTTGAGAGGTTTTTACTACGATCTTGATCCCTTCAAGAGTTTGCCGGGTGGTCTTTCTAACGGTTCAAACTAGAAGTCCTAAGCTCTTACGGTTTGGTCGCAATAATTTCTCAAAATAGGGGGTTAGGTGCCTTATTTAAAAAGTATTGGTTTTGGCGACAACAAGCCCAAATGAGGACAAATTTTACACGAGGCAAGCCAATATTTTTATGACCCAGTTGATCCTTTAAACACTTTGCTGTAAACTCTTCAAGATATTGTAGGTCTCATATTTTAGTTATCTTTGGTTAGGGAGAAACAAGCCCGTGAACATGGTCACTTGGCCACGTCGCGGTTTAAGAAAAATTCATTTTTGACCCATTAACTTTTACGGTGTAACCTAGGGACATCGTAATAGTTAATTAACTCATTTTAAACCATTATATAACATCCTATAGCTCGTAAGACTCAGATTTTGAAAAATACACGCAAGAGTTATTTATAAAAATCTTTACGAGTTACCTTCTTTTTGATGGATTATAAAAGAGACCATAAGGGTTTTTAAAGACGTTCTTGGGGTTTTAAAATCCTTGCAGCGAGCTCTTTAAAAAGGTGTGACTCTCATATTTTACAATCCTTTAATTAGCGAGATATTAATTATTGAAAAGGGCTACTTAGGCTAGTTTTCGATGAATTGAAAATCTCGTTTTCAAACCTTAAAACTTTATAACTTTTGCATGCAACCTTGTGAAATGTTTTTAACTCATTTCCAATGTTTCTAGGGTAGTCCAAGATCAAATTTATTAAAAATCACAAATTTTCCCAAATACATGATGTATATGGGCACTTGGTTTTTAGGACATGTGACCCTAAAGTAGGGCAGTTTTTAGGCATGACGCTAAGGCTTTTCAACCAGGTTAGGGGGGGGGGGCTTTTTGTAGTATCCTTGGATCTTGTTGAAAGGGCTTAATGGTTGGGCTTAAGGGCTACGGCTTCTAGCTTAAAAGTTGGGCTTAGGAGAGGTGCTTGGCTTGATTTTATAAAAAATAAATAACAGCTGTTAAGATTTTGATTAAAATTAGCGTTCGTTTTGCGTTTTTAGGCCCCTGCCCATGAGTTTTAGAAGAAAACATCGTTCCGGACAACTTTCGTGTTTTAACTTTTTGATGAAACGGACCAGAAAGGCCTCAAATTGTGTGCCCGATCTGTCTGTCTACAGAAAGTTTTGGACAGGTTTTTGTAAACTTTGTTAAACCGTATCTTTTGACTCGTTTACTCGTTTTAGGTAATTAAATTTGCTACGTTTTCCTTATAAAATCCTTTTTAACAATATGTAATTGATATTAAAAATTTTAACGAAATTGAATGAGTTTGGTAGACTTACAAACTGCTACTTGATTCGAACAGAACTGAGACCAAATGGACTTCTTAAGTGGAACCAAGCTCTTCCTATCCTCCAAAGCTTTAAAATATCCTTCCTTGGTTGCTACTAAGACTTCAAGATCAGTGAGTGAATGAGTGTGTGATGGGTTGGTGGTTTTCGAATGAGGTGTGAAGAAAATGAAGGATATGTGGTCGATATATATAGAGTACGTAAAAGAGTTATGGTTACTTAAACCTTCTAGTCATCATGATTAGGGAATGTGAGACAAGGTGAGGTGTTCATAAATGTTTGAGAGGTGATAAGTGATGAAGGTGAGGGTGGCGTGATGTGGTAAAAAGAGAACCATAGGTTTTTGTCTACAAGTTTTGACCTTGGTTGAAACTTATGGGAACATGATGATGTGGGGTGATTTAGAGCTAGGAATTAACCTTATGGCTTAAAATTTACCAAGTATCTAGTTAAAAGTTGTTTAGTTTATGTGGAAACGTAGAGGGGGGGGGGTGAATACGTTACCGTTTAAAAACTTTAGATCTTTAGTATCAAATCGCTTATGAAGCTTGTTATAATATGAAAGTACCAATTATTGTTTGTGACTAATATAAAGCATGGTAAACAAAGTTGTCACACAATCATGAACATCAAACCACATCACAAACAATAGTATAGTGCAAGTATAAGAGTAAAGAGATAAAGAAAGGAAAGTGCAAACCGAACACGAGGATTTATAGTGGTTCGGTCACGGATCTCCTTTCCGCCCTACTCCACTCCCCGAGTACCCAACTCGAGAGTTACTTCACTAAATCAACAAGCTCCCTTCTCGGCGGAGAAAACCTTACAATCGTCGCTTACACTTTTTCCGGTACAAAGCTAAATACCGGGTTCTAGTTCGAGGTAGAACCAACCTAACGTCGCCTATACAATATTTCCGACACTAAGCTAGATGTCGAGTTCTTTTACAAGGGTACAACCACTCCCAATATGTTTTATGGCCCAACATAATAAACCTTGTGTTTTATGGCACAAACACATAAACCATCTAATCTAGTTTGGTGAAAGTGTTGTTATGATGCAATGATGTTTACACTAATGATCCATGACACAAATGTCTAATGGATATGAATAACTACTTCTAAATGAACTTCCATTGATAGGAAGCCTTCATGATGAAGATCACAAGTTCCCTAAACTTCTTGTGATAGATCTTCAACTTGTGGTGAGTGGGGATGGCTAGATCTCCAAGATTTCCTTGGTTGATCAAAGAGTATGCTTACAACAAAGATGAATGTTAGAAGCATTATGATCATGATCATTAGGGTGTTTAATGTGTGTTACTACATTGTTAATGATTGATCTAAATGTATGCAAGAAGGTGGAGAAGATGTGCTTTGAAGTGGTGAAGAAATGGGAAAACAATGGGCTTCTATTTATAGCCAAAAGTGGACAGGAGCGTCCACGGACCACGGACCCCTTAAAAGGGTTCCGTCCTTTATACAATTTGGTACCGTGGGTACCTGACATAAAATCTAAAAAATCTTTCTTCAAATCTTTGCAAGATATTACCAAATCTTACTAAGATCACATTTGATTTATTGTGTGTCAATCTAACCAAAATATTCAAGTGATCTTCCAAGGATTTCAAAGATGATGCATGACATGATGTAACATGTATTTCCATTTTTAGATTAAAAAGTTTATCAAGGTAAACTTGTAAAATGTATTGTGTAACTAGTTAATAAAATGTCTAGTTACCTTTTGTAAAAGAGTGCTTGTCAAAATAAAATATATTTTGTCAAGTGTAAGTAAACTTTAGTTTTTGTATGAAATACTTGTGAATGCAAAATGTAAAATGAGGTTCGAAATAGAATGGTTAACCTATTAAAATACTTAGTGACTCTAAATGTATTTTAAACATTCTAAATGATTTGTTAATGGGTTTGATCATAATGCCACATAACAAACATGTACGAACCTGTGTTGTAACATACGAGGACTTGAGACATCGAGAGGTGTTGAATGTATGTTGAGACAAAGTGTGATTACAAGTAACTTGTACATTTTACGTTATGTATTACAAGTTACATGTTTGTCATCAATCAAAACAAACGAGACTGTATAGATTAAATATCGTAATATTTGCACTAACAATCTCCCCCTTTTTGATGATGACAAATATATGTAAACGTAATAGAAAGTAAAATGTAAAAGGTTACTTGTATCCTTACTACCTTTACATTACCTTCTCCGTTTACACTCTTCTCCCCCTTTTGTCGAAACAAAAAGGGCGTGTCCTTGGAGTTTAACTTCATTTCTCCCCAAAAAGGCGAGCTTGCATCATCCCTAGTGAAGTTAAATCGTCTACTTCAATCCGTTCCTTGTTTGGTAGCGGATCCATGGATCAAATAAAGAGGCTTAACCTACATCAAGGTTAGTTTTATGCAACAAAAATTATGAGAAATATATGAAAAAGAAAAATGCATAGCAATGTTAGCCTATTTTCTCCACTTTTTATCGAAGCACAAATGCTTTTTGAAAAGTGAGAATGATGCTAAATGCGTGCATGCTCCCCCTTGACGGTTGCTCCCCCTTGTTTGAGGCGTCAGGGTATGATTAAAAACCTACAAAAAAAAGTATTAGTGCAAAACTATATTCGTCATTAGACGAGTAAGTGATATACAACAAAGTGTATATAAGATGCATTCAGTAAATTCTTGACGGAAGCTCCCCTTGCTCTAGGGCGTCAAGATGAACCTTCAAAATAAATATTAGTATAATAGAAGCTTTGTCTTTAGACAAATATGTCATATACAACCAAGTGTATAGACGATGCAATATGAGTGCTTAAAGGACATTCCTCCTTGTTCTAAGGTGTCAAGAAGCACCTAAAATAAGAAAAATAATTGATGCAAACTTCATCCTTAGATGAGTAAATTATATACAAACGAGTGTATATGATGATGAACCTACAATGAAAAACATTAGTGTAATATATTTCATTTTTTTTTCACAAAGAAAAATAAGATGTATATATGTGATAAATGATATAATCAAAGATCTCATGAAGTGTAGTCTCCTAATTACAATCATAAGAGAAGTGAGAATATAATATGATAAAAGCCTACAAAATAATTCCTAGAAAGAAGATATGAAGTCTTCCACCAGGTGTGCCACTAGTGGTGCTAGTGTTGGTGTCGGTTTACTAGTAGGATTCATGTGGTGATGGTAGATGACTTGACATTTACAAAATCAAATTTTCGCTAATCCATGGTGGTGATGATTAGTGAAAGTGGTGATGGAAGGTGGTGGTGATTAGGTAGGAAGCTATAAAGGAGTTAGAAACTCGTATGTATAGCAAATATAAAAATATGGACTCATGCAATCCTTTCGTCATGTCAGGTGACCAAAGCTAAGAGGAAAAAAATGTGAATGGACATTGCATTTCAATGATGCATAAGGGTTATGATTTGAATGATTTATTGATGCTAACAACCTATTGTTATGAGCAAGTTCTCATATGCTTCAACCTAAGAATAATCAATAATGCGTTCTATCTAAGAATATATAAAAGTGATAACATGAAGATAAATTCGTTCATTGATTGACACAAATTATAAAAATGACCTATTCTAGGTGACAATGGAAAAGGTAGTATTAGCATGGTTTTGACTGACATGGATGATTATCACTTTGAAAAGAAGTGAAGACAATATGGAAAATACTAATAATGAGTACCTATATGAGGATGAGAATGACATCATATGAGTGAGAGTTGGATGGACCAACGTGTTGGAGATGGCTGTTTTGATTAATATATCGTTTGCACTGACAAGGACATGCATGATAAGTGAGAAAAGGATAAGATCCTATGATGGTGTTCTAGATAGTGAAGTTGTAAGGTGCTAGTTTAAGGAAAATCCTATATGTGGAGATGAGGACGTTTTGTAAAAACACATGATGCATTTTTCACTTGATGAGGTATTGGTGCGAAAAAGGTTGAACTAGTTGTGGTTTCATGAACCGGTTTTAGCTAAGTGGTGTTTATCTATGTGTTGGTATTGTAGAGTCTAAGAGACATAAATTTTGACAAAAGACAATTATGTGAATGAATTTCTCTCCCCCTTAATTGGTGGACATCCAACATAATGTGCAATGTATCAAATAAGGAATGATAACAAAGTGTTTAGGAGGTTATTCGGGTTAACGAAAGAGGTGAGCTTAGTAATGTTTTTCTGGATGATGGTTAGCATACAATGAACTTCATCCTTAAAGTCACGTACCTCTTCTCGATTAATGCGAGATGATCGTATGATGAGGCATGTGGTTTCCTAATAGGAAGTGAAGAGGATCAGAGTATTGTTATAACTAAATAATGATGTAGATGATTTTTGGAAAGCGGAAGCTAAAATGAGATTTGGAAAGAGGTCGGTTGAAAGACAAAAATGCAAAGCCAACCAGCTAGAACTTAATTCTATATTCTTTTAAATATATGCAAGTGTAGGGGTCCCATAAAGCATAGTACTAATCTACATAGCAATAAAGGGGATTATGCAAAAATGAGCATATAAAAGTTAGAACCAAGTGAGATAACAAATAATTTGTTATCAACCTACAAAACAAATTTGTTAGTGACAAAAGATGTTAACATGATAGAAATCAAATGATAACATATTATATAAGCAAAAACATATTGCACTTTAGTAGACAAGAAATCACCATACAAGATAGCATCAAGACAATCATATTATGCAAGAATACAACTTTATTCAAGACATTTCATTTTGAGATTGTTTTGTCGTTAGACTTAGACGCTTAAGCATACTTGGCTTGTAAATTAACTCAACAATATATGTGATTAATTTGTAAGATAAAAAGGCTTCTAAAAGTTTGTCATACCAAAAGCATTTTGACATATTATATGTGCATATGTAGCAAACAAATAGTGTGACAAGAAGCAAAAGAAACAAGATGAAAGATTTATGCAAGCCATGTTTAAGACATAACAATTTGGAGCATGTATCATTTGGATCGTACTACACATAGATATAATGAATGCCAACTAATAGCTTTCAAACACAAACTTATCATATCAGAATTATCACGTATCAAAATGACATATTATGATTTCATAAGTAACATGTTAATCATGCTAAAATTAATTCAAAAGTAAGTATCATGCAAATAAAGTTTTAGGTTTAAACGTTTAGTAGCATGAAACAAGAATACAAGCATTATAAAGATAAAACCGTACTAAGGTTTACACATTCGACTAGTTATCAAACACTAAGATAATGTCAAATCAACTTATCGTATTAAACAAGAACATGTAATCAACACATGTAAGTGCAATGCAAGTGGTTTTACTAAGGTTTACACATTTGACTAGTTATCAAACACTAAGATAATGTCAAATCAACTTATCGTATCAAACAAGAACATGTAATCAACACATGTAAGTGCAATGCAAGTGGTTTTAAAAGAAAAGTCGTATATACTACTTGTTTGATTAGTATTCCTAAGGCGAGGCAAACTATCAATGTTTTAACACTTACTTTAGGCAAGTATAGGAAAACAGATTTTTCAAGTTGGAGAATGAATATGAGACTATTACTAGCGGTGCTCAATTAAGGCTAAACACGACCATTTTTACGGGTGATTCCACATACCCAACTTCTCTCCAAGAAGCAATTCAACCGTTAGGTCAAATTGAGTTTCTAGTGCAATAGGTTCTCCAGTAGTCATTCTCATGTTAGAAAGATGGGAACTCCTACTTTTGCCTATTAACGTGCATAAAAGATGATAGTTTACCAATACTTGGCTTAATGTGACACAACTAATATACAATATAACTAAGGTGATGAAGATGTCATGTTATACACGTGAATTTTAACAATGGTGTGTTGATAAACAATATGTTTTAATCTTTGTGTTTAGAATCTAAGGCTGTTTAAATTACATAGCTAATTTTATGATCTAATGGATGACATCTTTAATGTTGAAGTGTACACTTTAAAGGTGATTTGATTTATCTAAGACTAGGGAATGGAATATGTTAAATTAAGAACGTTCTCAAGAAAGCTCTTTGGTATTTTATTTAACAATAATCTAAGTGAGGTTACCAACTTCAATAGATCTTGTGTATGCTCTAAAGATGTGTAGTTTTAACCTTGGATGTGCACTCGGTTTGAGCAAGGTTAGGTTATGATGTACGCTTGAAAGGAAATAGATACAAATAGTATCTTTTAATAAATGAGATTATCACATGGGATAAAGTTGTCATGCTTATGAAAACAAGTATGACAAGATGAATTGGATATGCTAGTTCACAGAACTTGTAGATGTTTGTTTCAAGATCATTTAGCTAATGAGGTGTAATGAAATCTCTTGTAACACAACTATTTATGTCGCAAGAGTGATGCATAGGATATACAATATCCTTTTAATAAAATGAAAGCTTAACGCATGAATCTTAGTCATAATGTTCTTCAAAACATCATGTTTTCCTAAATGAAGATATGAAGCCAAAGTGTTTGAATCGGATAGTCCCATCTAAATAAACTTGGTCTCAAGATTATATTCACTAGATGATGACAAGAGGAATTCACTCGAGTTTCTTATGTATACTCCTCAAGAGTCATTGTTGCTTGGGGTGTATGATGTTGGCTTTGAGATTGCATTTTAACATATGTTGTTAAAATGTTGATTTGAAATTTAACGAAATTTATGCAGAAGTTTAACGACAAAGTATTACTAATACTTTGATTATTTGTGAAGGTAGTACTACTTATACCTAGTGGAAATTGACAACAATTACCAAGAGCACCATGCTTATTTGATAGTTGAGGTTCTAGCCATAATGAATGATCTAAGTCCTTATATGTGGGAAAGGATGGTTGAGTTTGTTCGAACGTGCATTTGATTCAGTACAAGTGTTGGACACAAGGGCTTTTTGAGCAATACACTCAACGAATTCAAATGATGGCAAGGATGGTGGATTGGTTGATCTAGGTGGTAGGTCTTCTAGTGTGTCTAAATAAGGATGTGGTGATGTAGGGGTTTGTTGTGCTATGGGAGTACTTAGGTTGATTATTTGTCCACAGATGTTGAACACAAAAAGTACGGATACTAATTCTTATGGTTCATTGGTTACTACAACTAGCGGGTGAAGTGCTTGAAGTTTTGGTTATGTCTATGAAGCTTAGGGGCTGAGGTATAGGTTCACCTTGAAAGGGCACGTTTGATTTAAAGTATACTCTTGGAAGTTCATGAGCAATACGGTTAATAGTGCCAAAAGATGGAAGAGGGATAGTAGGTGTCAAAGAGGGATAAGTGGCACCGTGGGTTTTTTGTTTTGGATAAGTGTTTCAACATGTGTTGTTAAAATACTTGGGTGTTGATTTTTCGGATATGACTTTTAATGACTACAATCGTAGGTCGCATATACTTGAATATTTCGGATGAAATACTTAAGTTGTCAATCCTAATTTGTTGAGGTTATAAAGCTTAGATTGAACTCAAGGATAACAAGACTTGATAATATGTATTTAACATATGTGTGAGTTATGACTCGATGTAAATACTTATTGTCTTGAAGGATGACACATTATTTTCATGTTAACCAGGTGAGGCAATACATGTAGATACAAAACAATATCTATAGTCATATGTTAGACTTGTGCATGATATCTTTGCAAATAATGAGTCCAGGTTTATTAGTCTCGGTAAGTCATCTAAGTCATCTGCAAACGGGTGAGGAGATGTTGGTGGTGTTGCACAAAGTTTGATAGGAACAAGCTTTGGAGACTTTGGTAGTGAAGTTGTTTTGGATGATGGTGGGTGATTTTTGGTGGTGGAGTTGGAGTACTCAAGTTTAGAAAGTTCACATCTTGAATGGGTGATGAGATGTTGAGAGGTAATGAGTCTGAGGATGAAGAGCTCAAGTTAATGAAGCAACAAGATCGAATGCTAATCCTAGTGGTTTTCTTAAGTGGCTTATTTGAGGTTAAGGATTTAGTCATTTTTATTTCACTTTAAGAAATGCTAAGCTTGAGGAAAAGTAACAGTGAAGGTGTGAAAATGATCATCTTGAATGTGTTGATTTATGGAACTAAGGATTCATGGATTTGATGTTAATCCATACAAAGATGGTAGTTTCTAATGAGATGGAAGTGTCTAAAATCATGTCAAACATCCTAAGTTTAATCCATTGAGGATGTGTTGAGTGAGGTATGAAAGATATGCATTAACAACTATCCTAGAAACGAAGTTTGGTAAATTAGATTACGGGATTTAGTAAAATTCAATAACTTACCTGTAGGATTCACGGCACCATTTCTTTACACAGCCGGAACCCTTAAATTGGTGCCGCCTGGTCCGCCTGTACAGGTATGGCGGTACCAAAATACATAACAGACGGTACCAACATTTTGGTGCCGTCTGATCCGTGGACATCAGAAAAGTTCACAGACCCATTTTTTAGGTGTCGGGGAGTTTTCCGAAACCTGAAATTTTGCTTAAAACATGTGACATTAATTACTTCTAGTTAGGAAAAGTCGATACCACATATACAAATATAGTGGAGCATAGACTTTGACCAAGGGCTAACGATTTTCACATAAAAGTGAAAATGGGTAAAATTTGATAACACACTTGTGCTATCCACCTGCATAAACCGGTTAGCATACAACATTGTTTTAAGTCATATTATCATCCTACAAAGTAAAAACAAATAAATTACATCATACAACATTGTTTTTGTCCTTGTACCAAACACTCTCTTAACACCTTCATTTTTCAAAGTACTTGACTAATTTACTTAGTACTCATTGCTAAGTGAGTTATGATATTTCATAAGTTATGCGAGATGTTAGTAACCTATGCAAACGAAGTGATCTAATTCTACAAGCGATGGTAAAATAATTTTCCAACTTAGTGCACAAAATCTAGCAAATAACCTATTGTGCATAAACAAGAAATCGTCAAACAAGTGAATAAATAACATGGCAAGATTGACACTTATATTATGCAAACAAACAAGTGTAAACAACAATTTGAAAAATAAGCAAGCAACATATATGCAAACAACATAAACAAGTGGTCATTTAGCATATCATAACAAGAAAGACACTTTTCGTCATTTTGCGTTTAAATATGACGATGTATACCAAGCTTGATTAGTTTCCTTTAAACATATTACCAAATTATTTAGTTTCAAAGGAAGTTGTATCAAAGTTCTAAGAATACCAACTTAAATTGCTTGATTCAAAATTTTGAGTTTTTATGTTAAAGCGAAACTCAATATTTTAGACGTACTGTAGTATTTGGTCTATTTCACTTATTTAAAATTAGACTCAGGCCATGAGAGTATTTTTAAATGAAAGTAGACTCAATTCCCTTTAAAATGATAGGTGGCTCGACTCGTACGGACTTACGGTTAATTAGTTATGATTTTTTGAAGTTGCCCAAAAAACTGCATACTGTACATACGGATTCCACGGAACCAAATAAAGGGATCCGCCCTTTATAAGATTTGGTGCCGTGGTCCTCTGAGACAGATTCACCAAAACTAGTATTTGACATAGAGAAAACGTGTGCGACTTACTAGATTTCATAGTAAACATATAATACACATATTTAACAATATATCTACTTATGTAACTTATCTTAAACATTTACGGAGGTGATTTTTCAACTAGATTTATAGTTATCCCAAACACCTTTTTTAAAATCATATTTCTTCGTAAATTTTCTATGAGCACACAATACAATACTTACTAGTTCTTTCAACAAACTTTTTTTTTTTTTTTTTTATTTTACTTTTCAAGAAAACCTTCAAGCTTGTATACAAAGTTACATTTAACAACAAAATTTCTAAGTATAACAAGCAAAGCATTTTTCATATTATTTTTCGCTTCAATGGTAATTTGATACATGGATCGTACTCTATTTTAAAAACCATTTGTTTTGAAAATACGAGCTACGTGGCTCTGATACCAATTGTGGAAACGTAGAGGGGGGGGTGAATACGTTACCGTTTAAAAACTTTAGATCTTTAGTATCAAATCGCTTATGAAGCTTGTTATAATATGAAAGTACCAATTATTGTTTGTGACTAATATAAAGCATGGTAAACAAAGTTGTCACACAATCATGAACATCAAACCACATCACAAACAATAGTATAGTGCAAGTATAAGAGTAAAGAGATAAAGAAAGGAAAGTGCAAACCGAACACGAGGATTTATAGTGGTTCGGTCACGGATCTCCTTTCCGCCCTACTCCACTCCCCGAGTACCCAACTCGAGAGTTACTTCACTAAATCAACAAGCTCCCTTCTCGGCGGAGAAAACCTTACAATCGTCGCTTACACTTTTTCCGGTACAAAGCTAAATACCGGGTTCTAGTTCGAGGTAGAACCAACCTAACGTCGCCTATACAATATTTCCGACACTAAGCTAGATGTCGAGTTCTTTTACAAGGGTACAACCACTCCCAATATGTTTTATGGCCCAACATAATAAACCTTGTGTTTTATGGCACAAACACATAAACCATCTAATCTAGTTTGGTGAAAGTGTTGTTATGATGCAATGATGTTTACACTAATGATCCATGACACAAATGTCTAATGGATATGAATAACTACTTCTAAATGAACTTCCATTGATAGGAAGCCTTCATGATGAAGATCACAAGTTCCCTAAACTTCTTGTGATAGATCTTCAACTTGTGGTGAGTGGGGATGGCTAGATCTCCAAGATTTCCTTGGTTGATCAAAGAGTATGCTTACAACAAAGATGAATGTTAGAAGCATTATGATCATGATCATTAGGGTGTTTAATGTGTGTTACTACATTGTTAATGATTGATCTAAATGTATGCAAGAAGGTGGAGAAGATGTGCTTTGAAGTGGTGAAGAAATGGGAAAACAATGGGCTTCTATTTATAGCCAAAAGTGGACAGGAGCGTCCACGGACCACGGACCCCTTAAAAGGGTTCCGTCCTTTATACAATTTGGTACCGTGGGTACCTGACATAAAATCTAAAAAATCTTTCTTCAAATCTTTGCAAGATATTACCAAATCTTACTAAGATCACATTTGATTTATTGTGTGTCAATCTAACCAAAATATTCAAGTGATCTTCCAAGGATTTCAAAGATGATGCATGACATGATGTAACATGTATTTCCATTTTTAGATTAAAAAGTTTATCAAGGTAAACTTGTAAAATGTATTGTGTAACTAGTTAATAAAATGTCTAGTTACCTTTTGTAAAAGAGTGCTTGTCAAAATAAAATATATTTTGTCAAGTGTAAGTAAACTTTAGTTTTTGTATGAAATACTTGTGAATGCAAAATGTAAAATGAGGTTCGAAATAGAATGGTTAACCTATTAAAATACTTAGTGACTCTAAATGTATTTTAAACATTCTAAATGATTTGTTAATGGGTTTGATCATAATGCCACATAACAAACATGTACGAACCTGTGTTGTAACATACGAGGACTTGAGACATCGAGAGGTGTTGAATGTATGTTGAGACAAAGTGTGATTACAAGTAACTTGTACATTTTACGTTATGTATTACAAGTTACATGTTTGTCATCAATCAAAACAAACGAGACTGTATAGATTAAATATCGTAATATTTGCACTAACAATCTCCCCCTTTTTGATGATGACAAATATATGTAAACGTAATAGAAAGTAAAATGTAAAAGGTTACTTGTATCCTTACTACCTTTACATTACCTTCTCGATGTCTCAAGTCCTCGTATGTTACAACACAGGTTCGTACATGTTTGTTATGTGGCATTATGATCAAACCCATTAACAAATCATTTAGAATGTTTAAAATAGGTTTGATCATAATGCCACATAACAAACATGTACGAACCTGTGTTGTAACATACGAGGACTTGAGACATCGAGAGGTGTTGAATGTATGTTGAGACAAAGTGTGATTACAAGTAACTTGTACATTTTACGTTATGTATTACAAGTTACATGTTTGTCATCAATCAAAACAAACGAGACTGTATAGATTAAATATCGTAATATTTGCACTAACACAAATGGTTAGCAACACGCTCAAAAGCAAAGTGCAATAAAATCAAATGCGAGTTAAGTAACTCGCATAAAAGTACCCAACTCGCTTTAGAAAAGCAGCTGCAACTCGCATCAGTACATAGTATCTGGACATCTTTTGACAGCATCTCGCTTACTCTTCAAAAACGTCATAACAACTCGCATATGGCAAGTCGCATAGTACATAACACACAACTCGCTTTTGAATTATCAACTCAGACCAACTCGCTGTTGACCATTTAACAACACGCAGTTGACTAAATAGTCAACCCGCATAACAAACATTGAATCTGGACAGAAACCTCAACTCGCATCATGCCAACTCGCATCATGCCAACTCGCAACTGATCAAACACTGAATCTGGACAGAAACCTCAACTCACATCCATGAATGGTACCAAAAAAAACAGTTTTGACTCGCATGAAGGATGACCAAGTAGGAACATAAAGTTTTTTGGACCATGATTTTGACAAAGACTGGAGTTTACAAACCAATAAGAAACCATTTTTAAACCAATTATAGTAGCAACAACAGTTAGGCCAAGCTATGTTTGAACAACAAATTTGACACCAAATTTAGCATGCTAAAACAGTTTAAAAACAGTGAGTTTGATACATGCTTAATGACCATTAACACACATTAACCAGCTTTCTTCATCACACATCAATAATGTAAACCAAACCGCATCAACGAACCGTATATGCAACATACAAAAACGATACAAACCGCATACAACAACCATTTGAAACATCAAAACAATACAACCTTGGCTCTGGTACCAATTGTAGGATCTTAATATTTATGTTGTTTGATGATTCGGGTGGTCTAGGACAATGATTATACAAGAAAGCCATTAGAGAGATGAAGAGAGTTGAGAGGAGGTTCCTTGAAGAGAGTTGCTTTAGAAAAGTGAAAGGTTTATTCAAAGAAGCCACACCCCTTCCATGGATGGAAGGGGTATTTATAGTTACAGAATACACGACCTCCTATCGGCCTGTGGATCAGGGATACAGTGGGTAAAGACCCGTCCTTCCTCCACGGTGTTGCTCTAAACTAAGCTACGCTACAAATTAACTAATAAACTACTAAACAACGTAAATAACTATATGTCTACGAGCTAACTTATGCTAGATAATAGTTGGGGTGACCGACTCTTTTACTATGGAATTTTCTAATTCCTAACAATACTAGTCTGCAAATCCTCACCCTCTACACTAGTCTGCAAATCATCACCCTCTACACTAGGCCTACTATCATCACCCTCTACACTAGTCCTAGTATTCTCACCCTCTACACTAGTCCTAGATTTATCACCCTCTGATTCATTAACCTTCCTAGTATGATCAACCTCCATCTCAGCCCAATTAACCATCTTATTTAATGAAAAGTCATTGCAATACCTCTTTTTGGGAGAGCCTTTTGCTTTAGCAACAGACTCATCCATAAAAGTGGTATCTGATTGGCCTAAATACTCTGACAGATTCATATCAT